>JAHQIV010001151.1:0-13468 GCA_030463285.1 Phytophthora europaea
GGAATGCTCGGCGCTGGGCCCGCCTTCGCAAATACCGCGCGGCCCTGCTTCGCGGCCACCCCGCTACGGCTACGCGACCTCGCAACCGCTCGCCTTAGTTGGTCGGGCGCTAACGCGCCTCGTCTATGAGTAACGATGTCGCCCATCCCTCTGGGTGGAACCACTGGAATGGGAGTGTGTTTCTCCTATTTTCTCAGACCTGGGACTCCCAGCCTCTCGTTTATCCTGCCCCCATCAGGATTTTCGCTCCTGCCCCAGTATCGCATGGTCGCAGCTATTTGTATGGCGTTCACTATGCTTGGTCGGGAAAGGCTGGCCGCGTCGAGCGCCAAGATAATTGAAAGGAGAATGGGGATTTGCCCGCTTCGCATCTACTTGTATAATAATTGAGCACGAGACTTGGAGTGGTTCATTCGCCAACTTGCTTCGCTTGATTCTACAGTCTTTTTGTTGCTTTACGAGCGAAAATAATGATCGTCACCTTCAAGAAAAGTCTTTTCGTGTCCACCTTGGCGGTGGTCCTGGCCACGGCGGTAGCGAGCGCGGAAGGATACAGCGCCGCCGCCGTGTCGACCGACTCGACCTACCAGGCGAGGCGAATGCTGCGACTGCAGGCTCAGGAAGTGGCAGAAGAGGAAATGGCCGACGACTCGGAGTGCGGATCCCTTGAAATGGCTGAGGACGACTCGGAATGCGGATCGCTTGAAATGGCCGAAGACAACTCGGAATGCGGATCCCTCGAAATGGCTGAAAGCGACGATGGCTCGAAGTCAAACGCGTGGACGCAGCCTCCTAGCTCGGGTGGCAACACTTGGACGCAGCCCCCGAGTACGAACAGCGGCGGTTCCTCTAACAACTACTGGAACGCAGGTAGCGCCGCAAAGACTTGGAACTCGGGCGCCTCCACCAACAACTGGGGTGGTGGCTCGAACACTGGAAACACCGGAAGCTCAAAACAGGATAAGAGTCAAAACACAGAGAGCTCCAAGAAGGACGAGGGCGAAAACACCGAAAGCTCTGCTGACTCGAGTGTGCAGCAGCAACAAACCCAGGGGTCTGTTGGTGGCGAGGCGGACCCGGGGGTGATCGCAGGTGAAGCTGATTCGGAGTGTGGTTCGCTGGAGATGGCGGAGGACTCGGAGTGCGGCTCGCTGGAAATGGCCGAGGATGATTCAGAATGCGGCTCCCTCGAGATGGCTGAAGACTCGGAGTGTGGTTCGCTGGAAATGGCGGAGGGCAGCGGCGACAACAAGGAGTACAGTGGCTCCAAGTCGAACATTGACTTCAGCACGTTCCAGGGCACGGATGCCGCCGCTGGCACGGTGTCGCCGCAATAGAGAGCTCGAGTTCGCTTCCCTTCTTTTTTTTACGTGAGTGTAGCGTAAAACGTGACGAAAGACCAAGCGCCATTGAGCGCAAGATAAACGTTGAATGTGCGTCAGTGTATAGTATCGTTCACTTGTTGTCTTCTGCATCGTTTGCTTGATGTGCTTGAGCAGTACTGGTAGGTGTTTTGGGGGCCTGAATACCCCCCCCTCAATTTACAGGATAGGTACACAGTCTGTTGGGTCAGTGATCATGTAGCAGGCATACATCGCGATGTTGGATGAAAGCTGAAGATGCATCAAAGAAGATATCTGTGGGATTGCTGCTTGGACAACCTCCCTGGGATGAACGACCCCCGACAAAATAAAGATGCACGCATGTATGGACATGTACCCCAGACTGTTCAATTTGCGAAGAGCTCTTCAACGTTAATTCGGTGCGAAATTGTCATTACATGTATCGTGCAGGTGCCCTAGTTCCGTCTTGGCTGTACGAGTTACCGCCATAGTTGTTGGTAGATCTACCAGCGTTTCCTTCCTTGGCCATCTCAAGGGAGCTACATCAGTTTATTCCACCTCAGTAGCCTCTTCCCGCAGCAAACGCTTGTTCTCGTAGTTTTCGCTTAATTGAATAATTATAGTATAACAATACCATAATATGGTAAGAGGCGGTAGTGTACATGTAGCCATTAATGATGTCTCAACTCAGACCTAACAGTTCCAAACGAAACGATCGTTAATGTTGCTGTGACTTCGTGTGCGATTTAAAAGCACTTTTTTAAGCGCGAGCTGGGAATCCAGAGTCCCCTATTTAATGCCCCATCGTCTACAGATTATAACAGGCCAAAACAAATTTAATTTCGCCCGGCAGCTCCGAGATACTTTTTTCATTCCGGGCATAACTTTTGATCTACCCAAGGTTTTTCGGTAAGTGAAGGCTCTATCGTGTAGAGCAGAAGCTCAGCGTTTTCCTGGTGTGCTTACTTTAGTTTTGAGGTTAAATAGTTAACGATAATTTCGTTTTGAAAGGACTTATATCAATTGTATGACCACTCTCTACTGTAACCGATTCACGCTTTGTATATAGCGATCTATACATGTCCAGATACGTGGAGATTTTGTTAGAACACCCCCGACTAAACCCCCAAAAAATCCAAAACCCTCGCCTGTGAGGCATGAACCCTACCGTGCTTCGTGCGGGGCTCCGCTCGCTGCGCTCGCTTTGCACAGCGATTTATACCCTCCGGAATAACGTATACAAGGGGGATGCTCCAGTCGGGGACAGCAGTCACTTTCATACCATAATTAGTGTATTATTTTTTCCGAGTGTTGATGATTTGGTATCCTGCCTCGACGCAATGCTGGTCCACGGCGTACTTCTCGATGATGTAGCAGTCAACAGTGCACATGTAAAGTAGTACCTGTACTAACGACCAACTGCTTCACACTTGCCTTTCGTCTCGCGTGTTTAGCGCGTGCGTGAGAAATGTTTCAACTTCTGAGAATGCAGTTGAAGCAATAGATCGAGCACCTTAGGCGCGTAAAGGATGGAAGAAGTGGGCCTACATCCTAGAGGTGAAGTTTGAGGTATTTGTTACTGGAAAACGGGTGGCAGCTTGCATTGAGCTGGTTCAACCTCTGGATAGCAAAATGGATGATGCTCTGCAGGGTGCACCCAACAGGGCGTAGCGCCCAATAGGGCTATCCAGAGTCCGCTGGGAGAAAATTGTTGTACGTCTTCGCGACCAGAATCCAACGCGCCTGGGGCCCAGGCTGGGCCGAGTGAGCCCGTCGATAAACACAAGACTTTTCATATCGTCAAAACCAGCAGCTGGAGAGGAAGTCGACCAAGCGACCTTTACCTGAGCTCAGTTATACATGTACTTGGTGCTTCATGCGAGAAAGAAGGATATACCCCTCGGATTCTTCGAATCTGGCGAAGAACCCCGCTTGTTTTGCACGACATGTACTCCCCTCGAATTTGCCAGTATTACACTACCGTTGTTCACATATCCATAGACCTGTAGACTACATGTACTACCGGCTGCGCTCCGGAATGGTAGTTCATTCTGGTCGTGGCTGTTGCATTGCGGTGCTTCATTCAGAACCACCGCAAAGCATGCAGCCATTTCTATTCATCTGGGCACCACCTATTATATATGTCGTACCGGTATGCTTCCTATACCTCCGGCTTGTAGAGATGTGCCCCGAGCCGAGCACGTGAACCGCGGATTCGTGAAATCTGACCAGTCATCTTCCTTTCGTATGAAGTTTGTATACCCACCGATATCCTTAACAGATCCCAACGGCACTTAACGCCCATGTTAGTTATCCCCCGTTTATACATGTATTATGTCTCCTGGCTGGGAGGAAATTTGAAAAAAAAATGAGATGCGTGCGACTGTGTATGGAGATCAGTTCTGAGAGACATTTGAACGGGATTCAATCTAAATTCGTGTTTCAACTTTTCATAGTCGAATTCACGTTGTGATGGCAGGCCCGGCCTTTGCTCAGTAAAGGACATTTGCAGATCCCGATACCGCTCTGGGATCTGTTCTGTCGGTCATGAGCAGTACCGGTACCCAGATGATCTGGGCCAGATCTAGATCATCTAGATAACACTACCGGTACCCTGACGTTTTGGCATATGGGTCCTGGATCAGCGTGCTTTCAAGAACGTACACCCGTGCGAACGGCTCTGCTCGTGTCGGCAGGAAAGGTAGAGGTACTCGGTTCAACTTGAGTGGACTGGGATGTGCTTGGCGATGCTCATTAAAACTCTCTGGAGGCTCGTCAGTGGATGGAGTTTTGACTGTTCGAAGCACTTCATTCGCCAATTTACCTCGCCTTCCTCGGTTAGCTGTTCTTGGAAACGAAACCATGCTAAAGTATTTGCTGATCTCGACCCTGGGCATCAGTGCCGTCAACGGCCACGGATGGCTGACCAAACCGGCTGCAACATTTGATAGTGCGGCTGGTGACAAGTCGCAGTTTATCGCGACAATCGAGTCATCCACGTCGGGATTCAAGGGCACCTTCAACACCGCACCGGCGGACAACGTGGCCTCCTTTACGAAAGCATTCAAGTCCAGCAAGTACAAGTCTCTGAAGGCACTGATCGATGACAAGGCCAAGATCACTGTTACTGGTGCTACACTCACCTGTGGCAATGCTGAGCCCACAGCATCTCCACAGCCCCTGCCCGCCACCCTGGAGTGGTCGCATTCGGACTCGGAGGGATTTACACCTTCTCACGAAGGCCCGTGTGAGGCCTGGTGTGATGACGTGCGGGTATTCCAGGACGACAACTGCGCGGCCGACTTCAAAACTGCTCCTGCCGAGATGCCTTACGAGAAGAGCAAATGTTCGGGGGCCAAAATGCTCACCTTTTACTGGATGGCAATGCACGGACCGACGTGGCAGGTGTATGTGAACTGCGCCCAGCTCAGTTCGGGCGGAGCTACGACTCAAGAGTCTGGAAGCACGTCTACCACGACCACAGATTCGCCCTCTGCCGATACCCCGACGGTCACCACGGCGACCCAAACTTCCTCCTCAGGAAATTCCTCTCCATCGACGACCACCGCTCCTTCAACCTCGACGACAGAATCTTCCTCTGCGAATACCCCGACAGTCACTTCGGCTCCTTCCACGGGGGGATCTCCGTCGACCAGCACTACTCCATCGACATCGACGACTTCGGCCGAGTCGGACTGCGGGTCATACGATGTCGCCGGTTCCGAGTCGGACTGCGGGTCATACGATGTCGCTGGTTCCGAGTCGGACTGCGATGATTACGATGTTGCAGGCGGAAGTGAGGATGAAGGCCAAGACAATGGGGCTCAAACGTACCAGCAGGGATCCACGAACACGGGCACTCAATCGCAGACGAACACAAACCAGCAGGGGGCTACGGGCACTCAATCGCAGCCGAATAACTGGTGGAAAGGTGGGGGTAACAGCTATTGGGTAAACACTAACACCGGAACCGGGTCGCAGGCAAACGCGTATCAAGGAATGGGCTCGCAGAACAGCTTCGATTTCAAGAGTTTCAAGGGCAAGGACGATGCCGGCACAGTGTCGCCGCAGTACATGTAGACTGCATGATGTAGATGTATTGGAGACTCGGTTATTCTTTTTGCGTTGCGTAGCGTACAAACATGGGCAGAGAGAGACACAAAGCCGTAAAGGAAGAAAATACATGTATGTGTCGATGAAACTTCATTTCCACGTACTTTTTAAAATACTACTATAAAATACCTACATGGACCATACATATTGTGAATTCCGGCTAAACTTTACAACTCCCAAGTCATTAGCTGAATCGCGAGCATCCACATGTCATGGCTACACTCGTACTTAGTAGAACTTGTATACGCCAGAGTATACGCGGGTTCAACCAATCGCCCCGGCCAGTTTGGTGTAGAACTCACAATACTTAGTATTCAACGCCATTTGCTCATGCTAAGAGTGAATTATTGTGAATTCTAATTAGAATTATGCGAGGCCGTCGACAGGGTCGAAAGCGACTGCCAAACGAAAATTCACTTTAGCCAGCAAGGCAGGTACAAGCCCCGTTTGAACCAGTATTCGCTTCTGACTGCTACATAGCGGTCCCAAAAATGACGGACGATTCGGCTAGCCCCACGTTATTGCAATTTAGTCGCTTTAATCGGTGCCGTACGTTGCGCCATGTACAGTGCCACCCCGACTGGATAACGTGAAGAGTCTTCACCGAAGACAGCCGCGATAGTACCCGTCGTCTGCTGCTGTCGAACGCCTCCTGCACACTAAGAACCTTCGTGCTGCGGCACCTATCGCGCAGGCGGTATTTGTGTATCCCACTCGACACTGCCAGTCCTTTGCGCAGTGTCGTCGAGTTGAACGCACTTCGTGCCAGACAAGGTGACCACAATGTTCGCCATGATACCGCCATGATACATGGTGCTTCTCCATCTTGAGGGCAAGGTTGTCGTTGAAGCTGGCCCCCTCACCTCATACACGCAGATAGCAGAATCTCACAAGATGGTGCCCCAAATCGCAACGGCACAGTGCGCGACTAGCCCGATTTGATAATCGATGCATCCGTGGCTGAACCCCGGCACGTTATTGCGCTACATGTAGCTGCAGCTGCTCGAACGGAAGCACGGGCTATTATAATAGAGTCGTAGGTCACTCAGGTCACGTGTCCACAGCGTGCCTCTACCCAAAGGTTATCATTCACGTGACGGCCCGGTGTGCTCATTGTATCATTCCTCGGGCCCAGACAGCACCACGCCACCCAGTCACTCGTCGCACCTTTCCCTCCAAACTGCGAGCGCGCCGCCGTTAGTTGCCACCGCCGTTCCTGGTCGTCCTTGTCATTCCTCAATTTCCGTCGGTCCTGGCAACAAGAGAGATGGTGTTCTGCTCAATTGCTGCTTTGGTGGCCGCCACCGCCACTTTGACCCTGCGGGTCGATGCGCACAGCTACATGATCGATCCGATGCCCACGTGGCCTGTGTCCTGGGCGACCAACAACTTCGCGGCCACCATCGCAGGCGAGACCTACCTGCCGTGCCCCGATGGCATGTCCTACTCGACGGCTCCAGAGCTCAACACGGAGGCCTACTGGACCGCCTTCAACGAGAGCACGTACACGTCGCTCAAGGATCTGGTCGACAAGACTGGCGAGGTGCAGACGCTGTCGCCCTTCGGCACAGCCACACTCGAGTGCGGCTTCTCCCTCCCCAACGGAACGTCTCGGGATCTCCCGTCCGAGTACGTCGAGTGGAACCAGCTCACGGAGGGCCACGACGGCCCGTGTGAGGTCTGGTGCGACGATGTGCTGGCCTTCGAAGACGACAACTGCGCCGTGAACTACCCGGACTCGCCGTCCCAGTGGCCATACGACGTCTCCAAGTGCGAAGGCGCCTCTCGCCTCACAGCCTACTGGATCGCCCTGCATGGCCTTCCGTGGCAGGTTTACATCAATTGCGTCCCGCTCACGGGGTCAGTCAACAGCACAGCAGCAGCGGCCACCAGCACGTCATCCGACTCGATATCGATATCGACATCAGCGACTACGTCTGCCCCAGCAGCGACCACTGCAACACCCACCATCCAGACGGCCAGTCCGACGGCGACATCAACAGCCTCTTCCATTGCTGGTGAAGCTGAGGATTCCGAGTGCGGCTCGCTCGACGTTGCGGGGTCTGACGAATCGGACTGCGGGTCCCTCGATGTCGCCGGGGACGACACCGACGAGCCAGCTTCGACTTCAACTGGTACCGGTACCTCTACCTCCACCTCAACTTCAACGACTGGTGCTTCGCCTTCGGTGGCGGGTGATTCCGACTCGGACGAGATCGCGGGTGACGCTGAAACCGCAAGTTACATGGAGGACTCCGAGTGCGGATCCCTCGACGTGGCCGGAGACGACTCGGAGTGTGGATCGCTGGATATGGCCGAGGACGACTCGGAGTGCGGCTCGCTAGACATGGCCGAGAGCGCGGAATCCGATGCCGCCTACACGGGCTCTTCAGCGGGCATCAACTTCAGCACTCTTCAGGGCATCACCAACGCCGGAACCGTGTCGCCTCAAATCTAGAAACCATGTCATCATGTAGCGCAAGTAGTGTTGTATGAGTTTTGAATCGTCTCAAAATCTGTCGTCTTAACATCTGGAAACTTTTGCATCTGTATCGTCTCAAAGTCTTCTAGCTTCTACATCTATTACTAGTAGTATCATATACGTTAAGTAATATCAGCGTACCTTAATGATAGTCGCTTATGTTCACAAATGACACGATCATTCTGATGTACACCACACCATCCCCGCTTTCCGAGCGCCTCTCCAGCCAAACAACCGTTCGACTAATGGCGGACGGCATTTCGACGTGGGACGCAGCTGGCGTCGTGGCGCGGGCCAAGGCGCTGATCCACTCCAGCAATGTGCGTGTCCTCTTCTCCCCCTCTGTCTCCGCTCTCTCCCCGATACAAGGCGCAGCGTCCAGCTCGCTCTGACGCCTACGCAATCCCCCTCTAAAGCCCCCCAACTAACGTTTTCCCCTCTAACTTTCCCCCTTGTGCCTCATATTCCACAGTACGAGAAAGTGGCGGATGCACGCAAGGCTGTGGACGACACTTTGGTCCAGTGGGTGGCGGCCATCCAAGCTCAGAGCGACCCCATGAGCGCCGCGAGGAGCAGCACGGCCGTCGTGGCTCTGTGGCGCCAGTACGCGGCCATGGAGATGGAGCTGCGCCAGTTCAAGCAGGCCACCAAGGTCTTTGAACGGGCCGCGAGCTGCCCCGTGGCCGGCTCCAGCACGGCCCTGTGGCTGCAGTACGCAGACTTCTGCGTGCAGAGAAACAAGTTCTCGAACGCCAGGAAGATCTTCGTGCGGGCGCTGCAGGCGCTGCCCGACACGGAGCAGGCCCAGGTATGGGCCAGGTTTTACGGCTTTGTGTGCACCCACGTGGACAACAAGCTGTCGCTGGCCATGCTGCAGCACCAGGTCATGCCGGACAAGTTCCCGCAGCCAGGGACGGCCCCTGCTCCGGTGCCTGTTGCAGCAGTATCAGCTCCTTCTGCAGGTACTGCGCCGCCTGTGGTGACGGTAGCTCCTGTTGTCGCTGCTCCTACCCCGGCGGCTGCGCCGACGACGATCCCGAGCACGTTGCTGCCGCAGCAGCCACAACAGCAAGGTGTAGCGAGCACCGGGTCGGGAGCAGTGTCACTTGTGGACCCGGTGGTAGCTTTCATTGACAAGACTGGAGAAGTTAACCCGTCACCGACGCCAACCCCGTCTCCTCTTGCCGTGGAGAGTGTGGGCCGCGCGGTGGATCGTGTAGGCGCAGTGAAGCGACCGTCAGACCCGCGGCTTGCGGGCGATGCTAAGCGCGTCAAGCAGGACGTAGCAGTGTCAAGCGCAACTTTAGCAGCGACTGCACCTGCTGCTGCTGAGCCTGCTGCGTACTTTTCGCACATTCCGCAAACGCTTCCATTCATCCCGAATTGCCCGCACTTGCTGTTTGATAGCGTGGCAGACGGTGAGGCTCAGAAGCAGATTGGTAACGAGCTTTTGGAACGGTTATCCGATGTGTTGGGTGATAGCGCCGTGTTCGAGGGCGTCCGCGATCTTCGTGACAACCAGCGCACCCGCGATCGCGAGATGCTATACCGTTGGCAAGAGCTTGTTGGCATGCAAATGAAGGAGGGCAGCGAATTGTTCGCACGTCACGTGGCACTCGAGATGCAGCACGGATTTTCGGATCCTCGTGGGCTTATCGCGCTTAAGACGCAGCACTTGGAGCAGCGCCGCGAGTTCTCCAGTCGCTGTCAGATGTCCCAGCAGCAATTTATCGAGATTTGTGCCGTGGATCGCGCGAATGCTCTTAAGGCCCAGCAGATCTCTCTCGAGAACATGAAGATCCCGGAAATGTTGGTGACTACGGACTCGGAAGTCGTCAGTTTGCAGGTACAATGGGACATCCTCGGCATTTTGGGTGTTTGTTTGAAATTAGCCTGTGCATGGAGGTCGTGGGCCCTGTGACTGACTGGTGTTTGTGGATTGTCAATGCTTTTGTGCTCATGTTTCGCTGTTGCAATGCAGCGTGCTATTGTAGGTTTAATCCTGGAAGCCGAGAAGCTGTGGCGTGAGGAGAATCAACGGTCGACTGCTGAAGCAGTGGATGCATCCGCTGCTAGCAAGAAGGGCTCGCAATCTTCTGCTCCCGCAGCATCTAACCGTCCTCCTATGCGGCAGCGGCGCGACAGCCAAGATTCCACTACTTCCAGTCACTCTACTGCTCGTAGTTCTAGTGGCGGTGGGGGCTTCCGCGGCAGCGGCAACGGTAATGGCCGGCAAGACCCGCGCGGATCTCGGAACTGGAGCGGTAATGGGAATAACCGCCGCCGTGGAGATCGCGACCCGCGTGGAGGGCGAGGCCGCTCGAATAAGTGGGACATTCAGCCTCCGCAAGCCGGTCCTCCTGGTGCCGCTGCTGCTGCCCCTTCGCAACCGCATCCACGTTACGATTACCCTGGACAACAGGCTGTGCCTAGACCGCAAGAGCAGCAGCAGATACCTATGTATGATCGCGTGCCGCAACGGATGCAGGCGCCTCCGCAGCAGCAACAACCACGGCAATTCCAGCAGCAGCAGCCACCGCCGTACGGTGCACCGAATGCACCGCCCTATGATGAATACGGTGGCCGCCAAGGTCCCATGCCAGAGCAACAGGGTTACGCACCTCAGCCTACAGGAGCATATTTCTCTGGACCGCAGGATGGTTCTCGCCATCGTGGAGATGGCGATCGCTTTGTAGGACAAGGAGGTCCTTCTAGAGGTGGCCCTGGTGCATGGCCGCTGCAGCAGCAACAACAGGCATTTCCACCACCGCAGCAGCAGCAGCAGCAGCCAATGCGGCAACGCTCAGGCCCGCCCGCTGCTGGTGAGGACTTGAGGTCTCCGTACGATCCTTCTCTTTCGCGATATGGAGCAGGTGCAGGACCTGGTGCCGGAGGTCGAGATGGCCCTGGTCCTGCCTCGTTCGGCAATGCGAATGCGCGTCGCGGCGGCATGCCTGCAGACGGCCCGTACTATCAGGAACCACCCCAGCAGCAGCAGGCGCCTTATCGCCAGCAGCAACAGCCACCTCCGCAGCAGCAACAACCCCCACGCCGTGATAACTTCCCTGCATATGCGTATGATCAGTACGGTCCACCTCAAGGCGAGTTCCAGCAGCGTGGAGGGGGTAGACCCACGGGGAACTACGGTCCTGGTCAACAGCAGCCGCCACCCCAGGAGATGATGCAGCGTCACCAACCGCAGCAGCAGCGCTTCCAGGCGGATCACTTGCTTCCGTCGCCTGCCCCTGGCATGAACAACCGTCGCAATCGGCGTGGCGGTGGTCGCTACGGCCGTCGGTGAGGCCCCCAGTGAGTTTTTGCCAGCGAACGGAAGCCGAACTGAGTTTGTTAGGGCAGCGAGATGGAACTACGCATTAGGGCCAAGACTACCAGGCCAAGGCCAGCGAGCGAGGGCACTTCCATTACTTTTGGTGCTTCAGACTTTTTCGTTTAAAAAAGTGGGACCCTAGAAGTGGGTGCTCTAAGCAAAGCCAACCCTTTGAACACATTCGTGGGTCTACCAGAGTAGTGACGTTGTTGGCAACAGTATTGCGGCAACACTGTGACAGTGTGTAGTGTTGGCAACTGTGAATATAACCACTAGTGTAATTAACAGTTATTACTTGTGAAAATCGGATTTCACGGTTAAATTCATCTCGAACGTCGCGTCGGACACCCGGGCCCAGCGGTACTTCAAGCAGAGTTGCGCAGCTTCGATATTAACGGTGAACAACAGGTGTGAAGGTCATGCAGACATCGATTTTAAACGATTGTAACGGGTAATAACTGGTAATTAACCGTGAATTACCAACAACAACTTGTTGCTAGTTAGAAGTAGACGGTCACCATGTTTAAAAGTCAATTAAGATGAAGCCTAACACGTAGAACGAGTAGGAAGAACTACAGTTCACCAACGCGTTCCGCGATGTCCATGATACTGGACGTGATGTTTTCAGGGACACGGTTGTATGCGCGGGCTGCAACAAGCAGAAGGTCTCGGATGAGAGCGTGGTTACCCATGATGTCGACGTGATCGGCTGTCTCGGGCCCTCCACGGGCGTCGTAGAGCATGGATACTGGGTTGTGCCTGTACTCGCGGACACGCACATCGACACCGCCCGGGTTGTACTTCTTGGTGCGCCAGCCACTGGCACACATCAGTCCCAGAGACACCAGAGGAACGGTACCATCACCGTCTGAATACCGGATACCGTCCTTAACGTACGGCAGATCATCGACATCGGTGTTGAACACGTAAGGCGCCACACGCTTGCCGTTCACGACCACATTGTCTTCCATCGGCGGGGTTTCGCCATAGGTGTACCCTCGCTCCACCGGCTTGCCCACACCGTAGAAGCAGAACACCTTCAAACTGGGTGCCTTAGGCAGGGCGGCTTCCAGCGGGTTCGTCCAGTACTTGGACTGATCGTACTCAGGCAGTGACGGATCTTCAGCAATCCCAGTGCTCAGGGACGACCTGAATGTCTCCAGGTATGGGTCAATCTCCGCTAGCAGCTTCTGCACGCCTCCAGCAGTGACATTCTCATGTGTGTTGTTTACAAAACGTACAACTTGGCCATTCGAGCCGAAGCGCTCAACGTGCTCTTTCACCTTCTTCGGGTCCACCGTGGAGTTTTCGCCCGTCGAAAGTGGCGAGGCTGCAACCACATCATCAGGAGCCGAGTCGGCAGTGCCCCAAACTCGATCACCGCCAATCGGCAGCATCGAGAACACGCTCGACCACGACCGCGCCAGCTGCGTGCGCGCCGACACGCTGAAGAAGTAGCCCAAGAACTTGGAAAGTCCGCCCAACTCCGCCGTGTCCTTCATCTCTCCCGACATCAACGCACTGATCGTCTTGACAGCGCCCAACGTCGGTCCAGCAATGTTCACGAACGCCTCCACATTGTTCTCCACCCACTGGTCGCCTCCCTGGCCGCCATTCTCACTCTCGACCCACTTCAGAAAGTGGAAGAAGACCTGCGTGGCATACGAGTGCGTGACCAGCATGACCTTGCGACCCCCCGCCGACTTTTTCGCCATCTCGATCGTGTACTTGAGCTTGGTGAAGTACCCGTCGCGCACTTCGAGCAGGTGCGGCATGAGTCTCCAGTCGTACGCAGCCATGTAGAGGTTGTTGCTGTCGTAGCCGATCTCGGCCAGGTTCTCGACCATCTTGCCCCAGACCCAGAAGCCGCCGATCAAGTAGTCGGCCGCCTCGAGGCCCTTCGCAGCCCGCAGCTTGATCCCGCCTGGGTCCATCCCCGACGTGCGGTTCAGCATCATGTGCTCGAGCCAGCACTTCTGGTTCATCATGAACTGCTGCAGCATCCTGGACGTGCCCCACATGCGTTGGCGGAAGTAGGCCTTGCTGCAGGCGCTGCCGTTCCAGATCTCGAGGCCCGTGGACGTGAAGCCCGGCACGAGCACCACGGGCGAGTAGGCCGTGACGTTCTGCTCCTGGAACAACTGGAGGCCCGGCCGCTTCTCCGCCGCCCCGAGAAGAGCCGGGCGGTTGTCGAACGCGGCC
>JAHQIV010001152.1:334-13467 GCA_030463285.1 Phytophthora europaea
ACGGACGAGGAGTTCGACGTGCTGTGCTTCGAGTTCGGCATCGAGCTGGACGACATCACGAGCGAGAAGCAGCTCAAGCAGCGCGAGCAGCAGGGCCAGGACAAGGACCACTCGGCCCACTCGGACGCTGTGCTCTACAAGATCGACGTGCCCGCCAACCGCTACGACCTGCTCTGTGTCGAGGGCATCGCGCGCGCGCTGCGCGTCTTCCTGGAGAAGGAGCGCCCGCCCGTGTACACGCTCGAGCCGCGCGCCGAGGGCCCGCACCACATCACGGTCAAGCCCAACACCAAGGTCCGTCTGTACGAGTGCAAGGACAATGCAATGTGTGTGCTCGTGCTGACAGGGTACTGTTTTGTGTTATTTGTTACTTGTGGTTGCTACTGCTGCTGCTGCTAGCTGGTGCGCCCGTACGTGGTGTCGGCCGTGCTGCGCGACGTGCAGTTCACGCAGGAGAGGTACGACAGCTTCATCGACCTGCAGGACAAGCTGCACCAGAACATCTGCCGTCGCCGCACACTCGTGGCCATCGGCACGCACGACCTGGACACGATCCAGGGTCCCTTCACCTACAGCGTACGCTGCTATCTCTGTGGTGGGAGTGATGCACACTGAGGATACTTAATCTGACTGTGCTGCTGCTGCTAATTGGGGTGCAGGCGCTGCCGCCGAACGAGATCAAGTTCAAGCCGCTGAGTCAGGACAAGGAGTTCGAGGCCAAGGAGCTGCTGGACTTCTACCGCACCAACCCGGACGTCAAGCACATCAAGCCGTACACGGACATCATCTACGACTCGCCCGTGTACCCCGTGATCACGGACAAGAACGGCGTGGTGCTGTCGCTGCCGCCCATCATCAACGGCGAGCACTCGAAGATCTCGCTGGACACGAAGAACGTGTTCATCGAGTGCACGGCGACGGACATCACCAAGGCCAAGGTCGTGCTGAACACGATGATCGCCATGTTCTCCGAGTACTGCGCCAAGCCCTTCACGGTCGAGCCCGTGCAGGTTATCTACGAGGACGAGACGGTGAACCAGAACGAGCTGACGCCCAACCTCAGCAAGCGCTCGGTGGAGGTGCAGATTAAGAACATCTACTCGATGCTGTTCGGCAAGGGTGAGCCCATTAACCTGGATGTTGACCGGATCTGCAAGCTGTGCGACAAGATGCAGCTCGACGCGAAGCCCTCGGGCAACGGAAAGACCATTATCGCGGAGGTGCCGATTACGCGCTCGGACATTCTGCACCCTGTGGACGTGATCGAGGATGTGGGTATCGCTTACGGCTTTAACAACATCCCGCTTACGATCCCGACCACGCAGACCATTGGTATGGCGCAGCCTCTCAACAAGCTGGGCGACCTTCTCCGCGATGAAATCAGCCGTGCTGGCTACATCGAGCTGCTCACCCACGGTTTGTGCTCGCACAAGGAGAACTTCGAGTATCTGAACGTCGAGGACGATGGTCATTCTGCTGTCGTGCTGTCCAACCCGGCTACTGTTGAGTTCGAGGTTGTGCGTACGTCGATGCTCCCTGGTGTGCTGAAGACCATCCAGAACAACAAGGCTATGTCGATCAAGGAGGGTCTGAAGCTGTTCGAAGTCTCGGACGTCGTGGTGATCGACGACAACACGGACGTCGGAGCCAAGAACGTGCGTCGCATCTGTGCCGCCTACACTGGCCCCACCGATGGTTTCGAGGTTATCCACGGTCTCGTTGACCGCATCATGCAGCTGATGGGCATTCCGTCTGCGCTGGAGATGCCCGCTGGCACGAAGGAGTACTACACCGTCACGCCCGCGGAAGAGCGTACATACTTCCCCGGCCGTTGCGCGTATCTGACGCTCCAGAAGGAGGACGCTAAGCCTCTGCGTCTTGGCACGTTCGGTGTGCTGCACCCGCAGGTGCTGAAGAACTTTGACCTGCTTAACCCCACCTCCGTTTTGGAGATGGACCTGGAGCCTCTGGTCTAAGATCTAAAGTATCAACACTAGGAGACAGACAGGAACGATTGCGCGGTGCCAATGGTGGAGACATCGCACGAGAGAAGTAGACAGCCAATTGTTGGGCTCATGGCGAGCTGGCGTGGCAGGTAATGCGCTGTGATGCGAATCCACGTGTTCATGTGCTTTGTGTGTGCTTGGTGTTGTTTGATACTGCTAGCTGGTTCAAACGCGGGTGGATATCTGTTTCATGAGCAGATTCGAGCCTCTATATTTGAGGGAAAATGATGGTCGATACAGGTACCAAGCTTTCAAGTGAAGTGCAGTGGTCGGTTTGAAAATAGCCCAAAGGAAGCCTTGACATATTGGGCACGACACTCAAGTGCTGCTAACTTCCAGTTCACAGTCACGGGTATTCCAGCGGAGCTATGGACGGAGATGCGCTGGATCGCGAGTTGGCGTCGTTGGCCGACACCATCAATGTGAGCAATCCGATAACCTTCGGACAGAAGCCCTCATGGTACGCTTGCTATCTTCGACTTAAAATCCCTCTGAGAACTCTGATGTCTTACGAGCGTTTGTGAATGCAGGCGGTCGACCCAGAAAGACACGGAACTGGCAGCTAAGCGTGAAAGTGAATATGCGAAGACGCTGCCAAGGAAGTTTGTCCTGACTGAGCCTCAGCAAGCCAAGAAGGACTTCTCGATCGTTGCTGCCGCCGCTAGAAACCCGGTCCAACCTCTGCGTCCAAACTTGCTGCTGAACGAAGATGGCAGCAGAGGAAACAACAGTGCAAGTGCACCAGCCGAGCTTTTATCCAGGGCTGCTGTAGCTACGCCACCGTCACGCGTGCCGATTGCTAAGCGAAGCCACATGGATGGTGCTCTGCGCGGTGTCCCCGGTGGCTCCGAGCCTCTAGCCACGACCCAACAACGTGCGTTCGTGTACGACGGTGAAATGGACCACATGAACCACGACAAAAACACAAGTCACCACCGGAAGCGCGATGCCTACTCTGACTATGTTGAAGCTCGTGCACGATTCAGCAAAATGCACAGCGTGAACTAGTCAGGAAAAGTAGAGATCAGTTCAAACCCAAAGTAGTGCATGACATTGAATCTATTATCCTATCTTTCTTATACACATGGACGTCATTCATCGGTTGCTTCATTGCTCGATTCGTCTGATGAAGGCAATGAAAGAGCAGCCGCAACGACGGAGTCGGCTGCAATGACGGCGTCGTCACTTGAATCATCGTCGTGGGCTACCGAAACAGGAACCAACGGGGTCAAGATGGAGAGGTCGTTGCTATCGCCTGTGTCACTCGATCCATCATGGCCATGTGCTGCTCGGTGATCGTCATCAGTACTATCAGAAGAAGCTTCAGTGGCGAGAAGTTCTTGAGCTTGCATCAGCAGGTTTTGCGCTGGAGCTGCGATGCTGTCGTCATGCTCAACTTGGTCGACTTGTAGTATTCCGTCCTGGATTTCTTGATGACGATGATCTTGCTCGGGATCTACGTCTTGGTCTTCGTATTCATCGTCGTATTCGTCCTGATCTTCGTCTTCTTGCTCCTGGACCTGTTGAACGGACCCCAACTCTTGGTCTTGGTGAAACTCTGCGTCCTGTTCACATGTCGGAGTTTGACCTATTTGGTCCGCTAGGGGTAGATCCTCCTGCTCCCGCAGGTCCTGTTCTGACCCTAGATCTACCCTATAGTCGTCAAGCTCTTCGTCTCCTTTTTGTTCGTGCTCGACTACAACTTCTTCACTCTGATCTTGAGTCTCGTCAATGAGCTGGTTAGCCGTACCGTTGTTGTGTGATTCGTACAGATCCTGATCTTTTAGTTGAGCGCCCTCCTCGTTTTCTTGCTCGTACCCCGTCAATTCGTGTCGTGCTTCTTGCACCAAATACAAACCCGTGTTATGAGCTTGCAAACTGCTTTGGTCGAGATTTTCGAGCTTCTCCTGTCCTGTTAGCCCCTGCTCGTCTTCAAGCACATTCTGTTGCTGTGTCTGCATCTCCTCCTCGTGCATTGATTCTGCGTCACCTTGGTCTTCCTGCGCATCAAGGTGAGACTCCACATAACCTTGGTCTTCAACCTTTGCATCGTGCTGCTCTTGTTCCTGTTCTTGATCTTGATACTCTTCTTCTTGCTCCGGTTCCTGCTTTTGAGGTTCTTGTTGTTGTAGGTCCTCTTCTTGGTATCCTTCTTCTAGGTTCAGCTGTTGCTCGTGCTGCGATTCATATTCCGCTTTGAGAGTATCTGGCCCACACACCTGTTCTTCAGATGCGGAATCTTGCTCCTGAGTACTAGGCTGTTGTTCTTCTTTCAGACCAGATTTGATCGGTTCTACTTCCATGTCCGGCGCTGAAATTACCAACGTCGCCAGCGACTCAATGTGCTCCAACTAATACATTCGCACGATACGCATATTAGTGCATGAACAAGTTCAGTTCCAGGCCACCACATTTTACTCACGTGCACTTGAGCATCTGATAGTGCAGCAACCAAATAACCTCGGTGGGCTGCCGCTGCTCGCTTCTCCCTTGAGCTGATAAATCGTGTTCTTTCCACACCACTAAGTTTTTTCTTCGATGTCTTCTTTCGCACTGTTTTTGATTCGTGGGTGAGCAGAGATTTAGCTGGTGAGGCGTCTCCACTTTTCTGGGCTTTGGATAAACTCACTTTTCCGCCATCACCATCGCGTATTCGCTGCACCAAACTGTAAGGACTTTTCCCAGGCTTCTTGCTGAGTTTGAGCTCTGAAATTGCGCCAGCCAGTGCTCCTGTCGATTGACTTTGTCCGATTTGGCTGTTATTACCCAAGGCAGCCAAACGATGTTGTGGTTTTGCTTTCGAGAGACGATCAGCTGCCTCTAGTATATGGCGCAGTGCATGGCCACCACGTTTGACGGTGTCTTTTTGTTGATACAGCTCAAGGAAAAATGCTTCCTCTCTTTGTTGCTGCTGGTGCTGAGGACTTCCGTCGTCATGGATGATGGCGTCTGGGATGCGAAGAGCATCATTGTCACCAGGCTCAAATGTTTCAATTCGAGGTGGGAGTTTCGGCGCCATTGGTAGGGAATGCAGAGTGCTGCGAGGTCCTGTCTTGTACCTTACAGATTGTTCACGATCGTCAGTCGGAACGGGTTTCCATGCGGAGGCTGGTGGCTTTGTTTTGCTTGCCACCACGCGCGTTCCTCGAGCCAACGGACTTCTTAAATTTGTTGTCAACAAGAGTGAATCCGGTGCCTCATCGTCGAAATACTCGGCATGTTTGGGCTTCTCACGAACCGGACGCAATAGTGCTGGAGCACTAGCACTACTTCTTATACCGAGTGCGTTGGCTTCAAGTGATGCGGTAGCATAGTCGGCATACACAAGGCAGCACCGCTCACAGACCCCCACTGTTTTGTGAAGAAATATCGGGTCTTGTCGGTGGCGAGCAAAATCCTCGGTACGAATCATAGGATGTAAGTACCGGATCACAGGAGGTATGAGCAACTCTCGCCCTTGCCACGTTTTCAGACCTGAACCAAGTTTCGGTGCACTGCCGTCGTCAACACTGGAACTCATTGACTTTAGATGCCGAAGGATACCGAAACCTACACCTCCAGCTTGTTGCACGACTCGATCGTCGGGTGGCCATTCAATTGCTACTTGGTTCTCTCCGTTTACCTTCTCCCGAAGAAATCTCAGCACATGTTGGAAATGTGCCAGCACAGCTTTATAGGTAGTAGGTAACAGTGCACGTTGAGCTACCACATGAGCACAGCTAGCACAACGTGTTTGTCCAGGGCGAGGTTCTTCACCCACCCCAAGGCTACTAGTAGAGCTCAATGACACTGGCCCACCCCCGGAGCCTTGAGCAAAGGCAAACGTCGGTACTTTGGCATCGCTTACGATGTCCAGTGGCCGTATACTAGGCTCACCAATTGGCATGTCCGGTCCTACCATTGTTGTAGGGGCTAGCGGAGGCTGTAGACGCAGTGAAGAACTCCACAATAACCACAGTCGATCGTCGGCATCTACTTGAAGACGTAACACCATCCGTGCAATTCGGAACTTATGGTACGACACGCGCGTGACATGGTCGACAACTCGTTCGCAGAGCTGCTGAACCATGCCAGGTAGCATCGAGCCTCGTACTGGCTCCGGTCGAGTGAGCGCTTCAGCGCCACCTCCCTCTTCAAAAGTGACGCCGCGCTCATAAACACTGAAGCGAGCGTCATGAACTGCATGTACATTTACACGACGCTCCAACAGGCAGAGCTTGGGCGACCAAATCGCTCGCAGTGTCGAATTATGAGACCCTTTCGGCAGAGCAAACCGTTGAAGGATTCCTCCCGACTGAAATGCTCCAGTAGAAGAGTGAGGGATCTCGGGTCTTTTAAACAAGAACTCGCGAAGTGCTTCAGCGTCGTAGTATTCAATTGCCGGGCTTGTGTTTTCCGAGTTCGGCAGATAGAGGTAATACGCCACGATATCCGTTGATGCCCGCCGTTTCGTAAATGAGTGCTCGATATGCGCAGCCGTGAGGTTTGCTCGGTGTTTGCGCTTGATACGACCACTCCTGCGACTCGTGAAGTACCAAGCTACAGGCTGTGATCCACGATATATCACCGTAGGCGGCACACTTACCCGTGGACCTCCTCCGAGATCGTCCGTCGTCCACAGGTAGTGGAAAAGATTTTCTACCAAGCCATCACCTTCCAGGGGTAATGGTGTTGCCATGTCGGACAAGTTCTTGGTCTTTGAGCGTGGTCGTTCACTCAGCACATATTTGTATCGTGACTGCAATTACATGAACCTATTTCCAGGCCCTCACCTGGAGTTTCATCCGTAGCACGTAAGGCACTTCGCGCCTGAGCAGTGTTACTGACAACCCACGATCAATAGCGCAGAAAACCATCAGACGATGAGAAGCAATCAGCAGACGTCACCGACCAAGTCTCACGGCATGGATCCAACTACCAGCACCATGGGACCACCTGGGGTCGGAGCAGTTGAACCGGAAGCAAAAGGCCAGCAAGACCTTCAACATGCTGTGGATCTGTACCAGAAAGGTATGGAGATCGCACATGGAGCAACAACCTTTGAAGACCACTGCCGAGCCATTGAAAGCTTCAGTTTAGCAATCGCCATCCGCCCAACACAAGCTCGTTTCTTCCTTGCTCGTGGTAATGCGTTTCGTGCCATCGGAGAACTGGAACGAGCCGCCAAAGACTATGGGTCTGCTCTTGCACTAGACGACCGCAGTGCACTCTACTACGCCAATCGCGGAGCTTGCTACCGAAAGCTTAATCAGACGGCCAGAGCTCTGGAAGATCTCACCAACGCCATTGAGCTGGATGGACGCAAGGCACCTCATTACTTTAACCGCGCGCTTGTGTTGCATGACGCAGGCTTCTACCGTGAGGCCATTGTTGATTTCTCAAAGGCACTAGAAGACGGATCCACTGCCGCTGCTGCAACTGCTGGAGGTAACTCAGGGGGATCAGGAACAACCGCGACCCCACCCGCGAACGGTGGCGGTATTGGAATTCGAGTCGAGTACCGGGCGCTACAAACGCGTGCGAATTGCTATCGGCGGCTTGGACACTTGTCAAAGTGCATCGAGGACTTGCAAGCAGCAATTAAACTGGATCCACGAAATGCCTCTGCATTCAGCGCTCTCGCGCTCGCTCATTTCGAGTGCAGTGACTTTGAGAGATCAGCTGACGGGTTCACAAGGGCCATTGAGCTTAACTCGGGCAACGCCAGCTACTTCAGCTATCGAGGACTGTGTTATTATCGCCAGGGTCAAGCTGCTGCAGCGAAGCAGCGCCAACAGCAGAATGCAGCAGCTACTATAACCAGTGGCATGGGCGCCTTCGCACGACAGTGCCTTGCTGACTTCAATAAGTGCATTCAGCTGGACGGTCGTGACCCTCAAGCATACTTCTACCGTGGCTCCGTAAGGCTCGCATTATCGTTGGATCTTGATCAAGCACCTTCAGCTCCTGCCAACTCCAGCACAAGCAACTCGACCACTGATGCAAAACTGATCGGTTCACCAAGTGCAGGCACTAGAGGTCTGAGGGATAGCGGTGAACCTGTCACCGCTGCGGTGGTTCCTGTAGCTTCGACTGTGAGTTACATGTCCGCGTCTGAGCAACTGGAGGCGGCATTTGCCGACATTGAAATGGCATGCACATTGTGTCCGAGCGGAACTCCTTATCAGATAGGAATGGCCATGATCACACAGCTGAAACAGCGGCACTCCGAAGCTCGTTCAATGTTCGAAGCAATCGCATCAAGTGCGCCGGATAACCGCAAGAGTGTTCTGGTTCAATTTCACACAGCACTTTGCTGTCACGCTCTCGGGGGCCATGAACGCGCCCTGGAATTACTCACTGACGCTCTCGATGTTGTTCCAGACGAACCAATCTTCCTCGAAGCGCGGGGGCTAATGCTCCAAGAAATTCGGGTTCACCCTTTAGCTCTAGCAGATTTTTCATACGCGCTGGAGCTACTCGAAGGGTTCGAAGAGAGCAATGCGAACACAAACCAAATTCTCGGTTTACGATATCTCCGTGGAGAAAGTGCGCTAAGACTTGGTCGTTTCCAGGACGCCGTAGACGATTGCAGTGCAGCTATTGCAGGCGGCTACACTGCTGATATGGCCGCTCATAATGCTCGCGGTATGGCACTCCGCGGACTCGGGGACTATGATCGCGCTCTTCGTGATCTCAACGTACGTAGCTCAATTGGACCACTACCAAATTGTGTGCTGATACCGATCACTCTTGTATTCAGGTTTGCGTGACACAAGAGCCGAAAAACGACACGTTCCGATTCCATCGCGCGTTGTGCTTAATGGAGTGCATGCGCTACTCCGAGGCCCTGCCAGACCTGCACGAGACTGCGACTCGCAATAGCTCAGACACGAAGTGCGCTCCACTCCGCTATTCACTGCATATGTTCCTGGTACTTCGAACTCACTCATCGTGTCTGGTTGCAGGTTGCTGTACTACGTTGGTCTCTGCTATTACCACGAGCACCAACCCAGTGAATGCGTAGTGTTCATGAAGCGCGCGCTGCAATGCACACCGCCACAAGAGTTGCTCCCAGATTTGTACGTTCCTCTGACTTCACGTCTTCCACCATTATTCGGCCTCTCATCTGCTTGCTTTGAACAGGTATTATCACCTGGGGCTTTCGTACGCACTGGAGGGTCAGAACATGGACGCGGTGGAGCACTTCACCAGTGCCTACGACCACTCACTGCTGGTAGGAACGAGCATCGAGGCAGGCAACAATCAAGAAGATGAACTCCACGTTGCAGGCGACAAGCAGAACCAACTTCACCAACTCCACGAAGCGCAGCTCCTGTATATCCACGAACGTGCCAAAGCCTTACAGCTGGAACGATATCATGCTGAAGCTCTCGCAGACTTCTCGTTCGTGATCGCCCAGCAGCCCACCAACGCGCACGCATACTTCCGCCGGGGCTTCGCTCACAAGGCTCTAGGTGACTTCAACGCCGCGGCCCACGATCTCCAAACAGCTCGGCTACTCGATCCAAACAACCTTCAGCTTGTCGTCAACTACAAGGAGCTACGCGACGTCGAGTGCATTGTGCTCTGCGCTCCAGGCGAAGAGAAGCGCTTCTAAATCAATCGTTACCGTATCACCACGATAAACAACAGCGAAACTGGTATGTGTCCGCATATCTTCATGTGCACACGAATGGTCGCGGACCCGCCGGTTGAGCAACAAAGTCGACTTTGGCAGTAAGCAAGTGCTCGGTGTAGACGCACAGCGATGGGGAATGTCTGCACGTGCTGCAGCTGGGGTCGTGGAGGCTCGGACTCTAAGGATGCCAAAGCCAAGAAGGACGCGTGGTTCGAGCAAGATTCCGTGCCGCTTGTGTCCGCGAAACACGGCCCTGACGATGATGACGCTGATGGAAGTCTGAAGAGGACAGTGTTGATACGATCACCACGGGCGACAAGAGCGTCGACCAGCGACATTGACGAGAGCTCCAATCGCCAAAGAACAACGCGATGCATCCAGCAGCAGCACGAAGACGAAGAGAAGCAGTATCACGTTCACAGGGTCAAGTCGACGTCGGTGGACTCGATCCGATATAGCCGCCGTTCAAGGAGGTCGGACCATGCAGACGACGAAGATCGTCCGCGGAGCCGCAGCAAGAATCACCACCGCCACTCCGAGGACAGTGACGACCGACCTCGATACGAGCGACGAACTGCCAGGTCATCGTCACTTGAGGTGCAGGATAGTAATCGAGAACTGCGCTCGGCTTCTTCGGCATCTGCACGGTCACATCGAGCCACCTCTCACTCGCAGGATGCTGCTTCGTACGCCGACGATGAAGTAGAAAGCGTCGACTCCTTCCATGGCTCGACCCGATCGCACAGGTCGTCTTCTGCGTCGTCGTCACCAAAGGCATCATCTAGAAGTGATTCTCCGAAGAAGAAACCGCGGTACGGCCGAAAACACTATCGAGCGAGCGTAAACCGTAAGTAGGCAATCCCCTTTAACAACGACCAACACATAACAACATGATGCTCTGCACCCTCACGATTCGTATGCCCAATTTTCACTTGTTCTCGCTTTCATTCGGTTCTCTTCTCCGTGCCTGAATCCAAAAAGCACCGGCAACCCCACAACTACTTACATGCATGACATGGACTGACCAATGACTCACTCACTCTCTCGTAGGGGTGCTGCCTTCCTCGATTGCGGAGCTTGTTCTGCTCTTGACTATTGGCATCGTTGAAGGGTGGTGCTAGCTTTATTCGATCATTTCGGCATGGAGTTGACGTACTGGAGAAGCCGCCGCTCGGAAATGCTTCCATCCAGACCAGGAATGCCTCCGCCTTCGCTTGCAACGAACTTGAATATAGGTTCTTCGGTCTCGAAGCCGCCGAGATTGTACGGAGCCTCCGTAGGGGTGTAGATGACACCGTCCACCTCGTGTGTCACGCTCTTGGCGAACTTAGTCAACATGTACTCAGTCTTGGCCAGACGAAAGTGGTCTTTCATGCGTACGCGAAAAGGTTCCTTGTTGTAGTCGAACGACTTGTCCTGTTACATGGCAACCATAAGCGGCGTTAATCATCTAAAAAGCTTTAGGTCACCCAGATAGTTAGCAGAAACACGTACATTCTTGCGTGGCACGATGATCTCGTTTTGCAAGCACTGCAGCCGCTTTTCCAATTTCTTCTGCCAAATAGGCGTGCCCTCCAAGAAAACGATGTCAAACGCCAGGTATCGTGCCACCTTCGTGTCATGATCTTCGTCCTCCACGATAAGCCCATCGATCAGCGTGTTCACCTGGAACTCGTTCTGTAGTGACCACAGAAAGTCTTCACTTAGTTTGGCATTGCATATGGTGACTTTGCTGGAATGCACGTACCGGCGCCCTTCGCCGCGGGAACTTCATGTCAACCTTCGTAAAAGCCATGTCCCGAGAAACGACATACGTTCCGTCAGCAGTCACGTAAAGAAGGCAACGACGGCTACACGCACGCAAGCTATGAGTAAGTGGCTCTGAAATCCAACAACAAAATCAAGCCTACCCAACTTACCCACGAGCCCGCCACGTCACAAGATACGCCTTAGTCAAGCAACCCTTGCGCTTGTATGCGCCTTCCGCAACGTGCGTTGCTGTGAATGGAATGGTCTAAACCAATTCAAAAATCAAAAACCGGTGAGCCCACAAAACGAAGCAAGTCACAAGAAAGACAGGTATACCTCGCATCCTGGGAACCCTTCGATGCCAGTAAGCTTCTCCAATGACTTGATCAGCTTCTGATGCTCCTCCGACGAAGTTGCTACCGTCTCACCGTAGGCTAGAGGCTGCACTTCATCCATCCACGAGCGAATTTTGCGACGCTTTGCCGGACGCTGTTCCTGTCGATCCGGTGGAATGTACATGGGCGCTTTGTACACAGGAGCCGTGGGGAAACCACCAGAGGTAGATGCTGGTCCATTGCTAACCGGCGACGGCTTTGCGGGTGCGGTGCCAGGCACTACGATCTTCTGGTTTCGCACAAATTTGTTTGCTCTGTCCAGTTCCGTCACGACCTCGCTGCCAACAGACGACTCAATCTTACGCTTGCGGGTTTCGTCGTTCTCCCAGCGGGGAGGAGCAGGCACAGCTAGTTGTGTCGATTCCGACGGCAGTGTGCTGAAATACTTGCGATACAATCGCTACAGCAGCAAAAAAAATAATCCTCGATTAGTTCAGATCCCATTTGCCATCGACTCCATCGCAATATCCATACCTCCAGGTAGTGTCGCGAGTAGATGCCGGGCTGTGTCGAGGCTGCAAACTCTTCCACCGCAGCGTCCAGATTCAAACCGCAGTGCTCAACCAAGAAGCTGCAACCAACATCAGTAAAACTCCCTTTATCACCAACAACGTCATTATCACGTACCTCACAATGAGGAAGCCCACGAAATTGTAGCCTTCTGCGCCATATACAGCCACGTCCATGTCCTTCCTCTCGCCCTGCAAGTGACTTAGCACCGCCTTGAAGAAGGCGTCCACCATCTTATCGTCGTGGGCATCGCGATCCTTCTCCTCCGCATCTGCAACAAGCACGCGCATACACCGCCCTGTAAGCTCCCTCTTCCCCACTACCACCACCAATACAGCTATCCCGCGAACCTTCAGGCGTGTCAACGCGCAGCTTGACGTACTGGACGTCCCAGTCGTCCCACTCCCTACCGTCAATAGCAAAAACACACGTAATCCAGTCAGAGCACAGTCTTAAGCAGCTCCCCACACAGGCTGCCACGTACTGGACGTCGTGGAGGAAGGTGTCGCTGCCCGTCGCGTCGATCACAAGCCCCACGTTCACCACGGAGCCCGAGCGCGTGGCCGCGATGAGCTTCTCCATGAGCGCGGAAGGCGCGTAGTTCTTCCTGGCCGAGAAGTGGATCTCGTAGCTGTGAGCACAGGCAGACAAGACAAGGCGTTAGTGGACGTCACAGTAGCGAGATGATGTATCGCGTAGCCACGGACATGGAGGAGAGGGGCACGCGGATGGGCAGAATGGGTGCGCTCTTGACGCGCGTCGTGTACTGCGGCGTGCGCTCGAACTGCTGCCAGCGCGCCGCGTCCCAGCGCAAGAGCTTGCGGCCGCCGTCCTTCTGTTGTTGCTGCTGCT
>JAHQIV010001154.1:0-13455 GCA_030463285.1 Phytophthora europaea
GGCATCACGTCGTACGCGTGGAACCCGTCGCTCCACTCGCAGCGGCTGCTGTACCCGCTGCAGGGCGACCTCTACGTGCAGGAGCAGCCGGGGGCCGAGCTTAAGTTGCTCTTCGACAAGACGTCGACCGGCGCGGCCGGTGGCGCCATCGACCCGCAGTTCTCCCCCGACGGGAGGTGGGTGGCCTTCGTGCAGGACAAGGAGCTGTACGTGATCCCGAGCCACGTGACGGAGGGCGGGCACAAGGCGCTGCAGGTGACCACGGGCGCCCGAGGAGTCGACGGCAAGTCCAATGGCTTGGCCTGTTTCCTCACGCAGGAGGAGCTCAGTCGCTTCCGAGGCTTCTGGTGGGCTCCGGACAGCACGAGACTCGCGTTCGAAGAGATCGACGAGAGCCACATCCCGAAATTCCGCATCATGCACTCGGGCAGTGAGGAACCCACGGGCGACGCCGCGGAGGAGGACCATCGCTATCCCTTCGCAGGTGCTGCAAACCCCAAGAGACGGCTGGGAGTCATCCGACTGCCTCGTGCGGAGCAGGAGCACGGGGGACTGCACTTCCATCATGGCCACCAGCAGGAGTTCCCCACGCCTGTGTGGATGGACTTTGCGGCGGTGAACCGAGACCCGGACTTCTACATTTCCAGAGTCAACTGGCTGCCGGATCAGTCGCTTGGCGTGCAGAGGCTGAATCGACTGCAGACGGAGGTCATGTTCCTGCGCTTCGACGTGCAGACGGGACGTGCGACGACGCTGATTCACGAGACCAACTCCGTGTGGGTGAACGCGAGCTACCTCTTCCGGAACATTGAAGCGGAGAGCAAGAACACGTTCCGGTTCTTGTGGGGGTCCGAGCGCTGCGGCTTCATGCACCTCTATCTGTACGAGTACACGGCTGGAGCACATGGAGCGCGGCTGCTTGGCGCTGTGACGAATGGGAAGTGGAGTGTCGAGTCTGTCGAGGGCATCGACTTGGCGCAGGGTCGCGTCTACTTCTGCGGTACTGCGGACTCGCCTCTGGAGCGTCATCTGTACGTGACGTCGCTCTTCCCCACCAGCGAACCACCGCTTCCCCCCAAAAGACTTACTGCTGCTGAAGGCATGCACAGCGTCGTCATGGACAGCAGCTGCCGCTTGTTTGTGGACGTGTACAGTAACACGACGACGCCGCCGCGTGCACTAGTGTGCGCTGTGCCCTCTGAGGCTCAAATTGAGGCAGTGAAGCCGATCGAACCGGCAGACCCGAGCTTGGCAGCGGAGACACCAGCTCCGCCATCCCCAGAGCTTGCTGCACTCTTCAAAGATATCCAGGACTCCGCATATCCTCTGAATACTGAGCAAGAGGATCTGCGTGTGGCGATTCTGCAAGCTCAGGGTAAGCTATGCGTGCCGAAGGTTATTTCAGTTCCGACCCGCGATGGCAAGGATACACTATATGGAGCTGTGTACTTGCCTGACCCGAAGATTCACGGCGAAGGACCGTACCCCACGATGGTGAGCGTATACGGTGGCCCCCACGTACAGCGAGTCGCGCGCATGTGGGCGATGACGGTTGATATGCGAGCTCAGCGGTTCCGTGATATGGGTTATGCTGTTTTGAAGGTAGACAACCGTGGTAGCTTCCGTCGCGGCTCAGCTTTTGAAGGCGCCATCAAGCACTGCATGGGCACTGTAGAAATTCTAGACCAGCAGGACGCTGTCCGAAAGCTTGTTGACGAAGGCATCACGATCGAGGGTCGCGTGGGAATTTACGGCTGGAGCTACGGTGGCTACATGTCGGCTATTAGTCTCATGAAGACCCCCGAGACTTTCAAGCTCGCTATTGCCGGTGCCCCTGTGACTAGTTGGGATGGATACGACACTTGCTACACGGAGCGCTACATGTCGACACCGCAATTGAACCCTGCAGGTTACCGGGAAGGCTCTGTTATGGAGGCGGTGGGCAACATGCAGAACGGGCAGAAGCTGCTGCTTATTCATGGCTTGATCGATGAGAACGTGCACTTCCGTCACACTGCTCGCCTTATCACGGCACTTATCAACGCGCGGAAGCACTACGACTTGCTGCTCTTCCCGGGCGAGCGCCACTCGCCACGCCACCTAGAAGACCGAATTTACATGGAGCAGCGCATCGCCGAGTACGTCGAAGCTAATCTGTGAGGAAAAATATGAATCACAGGTTGTTAGCTCTTGCAGTAGGAGCGCGGGGATACCAGTTAAGAAACTGCTATGAAAAATACGTGTTCCGTGTCGACAGTGGTGGTGCGTAGTGCGATGCGTTGCATTGAATCGATTCTAGAGTATAATTACTCTGCACGATCTTTTGTATTGCTTTCTGTATTTGTCTGGACCAAAACTGCTGCATGTTGGTTGTTCTCAAGATCGCTCTAATGATTCTTGGATCGCGCGTTGCAGCTCATCCATTTCATCTGTATTGGTTGATTCGTCTCCGTACACGCCAAACGCCTGCGCTGGAGGCGCGTACTCTTGGGCAGATAACTCCATCGCTCGACGTAATTGCTCATCATAGTCATCGCCACCAGCTGCGTGGATGTTTGCTGTATCTCCGAGTGATGCCTGAATAGCTGCCGACATTTGCCCATCAAAGTCCCCGTCGCCCACCAACGCGTGACCACCTAGAGACGCTTGGATGGCAGTCTTCATCTGCTCTTCCTCAGACTCAGCCTTCGCTTTGGCCAACAACTCAGCCTGAATTGCAGCCATCTCACTTTCTCGAGTTGCCTCTTCAATATCGTCGCGCTCGCGGTTAACATGAGCTGGTGAAGCCTCACCGACATGCTCTGAAAGTGATAACTTCAGCGTCTCCTCTAAGCTTGCATCCATGGCATCAAACTCGTTTCGAGATAGCTACAATTATCAAGAACGTCGAGTCAGCTTATGAGCACTGGACGCTACCACAACCAAAAAGGCTTACCATGAGAATCTGTTCAAGCTGCTCAACGTCTGTCCGCTCGCGGTCAGACTGGGCCTGTACCTGTTGCTCCACACCAGTAACATCATCGCGTGTTTCACGCGAGTTGATCCGGTGGGAATAACCAATATGCCGTTGTTCCCACCCGCCTGGTGTCTCTCGAATCAAATTCGCTGCGTGATCGGGCCCGACAAGAGAGTCGTAGTGGCCTCCTCCGTAATAGCTCAACCTACACCAGTCGTCGATGTTAGGATTACAGGCAGAGACTTGTGCATACATTCATGCACACAAGTACCGAATAGGAGGTCTGCCACGCGAAAGCGCGCTGTTCTCGTGGAAGCATCGAAGCTTCCGGAAACCCTGCACCGGATCATAGGCAAACACTTCGGCAGGACGGTCGTACAGCTCGCACAATGCCTGCAGCTCTGGGTCGTCTCCCCATACACCATCACGCCGCTTGTAGCGCAAATATTGCATGAATGCCGCCATGTCGCCAACCACATACGGCTCGAAGTACTCCTTCTCACTCTCCATATAGTCCATGCATGCTGCACGAACGAGAGCATGGTGGCTGTCATCCCCATACACCTGGTGACTCACCGAGCGAAAAAGGCAATTGCCATCCCCCTCAATATTGTGAATTCTCAGCCCCAACGTCGCCTGCAGTGAGTCGCGGTAGTGTGTAAATCTCGGGTTTTGGGCTTGAATCACGCGACGGTGGGGCACATTCGGTGCATCGACAGTCAACTTTCTCTGCTCCAATGCGCTACCGCGCCCACGAAGCTGCAGATGCTCGCCAGCAGGTGCCACCGTCGCAGGCGTGAACGGAATCCACTGATCGAACTTCTGGTCGCGTCCAGCATAACGCACCAGCATAGTTCCTCCACGAGCCCTCACAGCAAAAGCTTCCTTCCACAAACTGCTGTTCCCTCCACCAGGACGCACTTCAATCTGCTGAGCCTGACGCACGGGGACACTGTCGTTCTGTGCCTGTCATGAAAAAAATAAAAAAATAGAAAACCTTAGCACGATAAAACTCCCGTAGAAATGTTACCACCTCCACCCCGTCGTACCTTAGTACCAGATTGTGCAAGCCGACCGGAGTCCACTTGCAGCCATTGCCGCCATGCCTCGTGCATGTTGAGGAACTGCAGTAGCACTTCGCCGTCCGCGACCTGCAGAACTCGAGCCGGACACCAGTTGCCGAAAACGTTTTGGGCGTCCACTTGGTCCCCCACGTGCATTTGGCGTCTCCACTCGTAGTCGAAGACGTTCACGCGCATCATTTCTGTCGTAATTAGCAGAATTGCAATGCAGCAGTGAACAAAATGGTAGACAAAGTTACTATGTGAAGGTATTTAGCGGGTTTTCGGCGTGAACGGGTGGGAGTTGGTCGCACCTTCTTCGAGGTCGGAGTCGTCGCTTGCTACGCGGCCTCGTCCGTCCATCGGATCGTCCCCACGCTGCGTCGGAGACGCGAGAAGCCGTTCGCACACCATTCGCTGCTGTTCGAGAACACGTTTTGGGTGTTTTTGAAGCTGTGTGAGAAAAGTTAGCGAATTATGGGTACCAGAAAAGAGGTACATCCCGTGTAGGGGGGTACCCAAACCTGTACACTGGGTAAATATTGCCTTCGGTTCAATCACTCACTCTTGGCTGACTTACGGTCGGTGTTTTCACTGGATTGGGCTGGTAGTGCTCAGACTCATCGTGGTCGTGTTGCACTTCGACAGTCTCGTACTTGGGTCTTATCGGGATTGAGGTCAGATCTAAACACAAGTTGTTATCAGCACGTACATGTACGCAAGAGCTGCGCCAGGCACTCATATTGACTGAAGCTTGGGTAGGCTATCGCTCAGTTGAATAGCACGCAGCGCCGTCGTCGTAGCCAAGTACTTTCGTTTTGAGCAAAAGAACTGGACCTCATCCTTCAACTCAGAGTAGAAAGACTCGCGCTCCATTAAGCTCGCAGATAAGCCGGCGTTCACGCGCTCTTTGCCGGGGCTTCTCTCTTTTCTTGCGAGCTGAGCTCTCGCTGCTCGGCTTCTTGGCGAAGCTGACGGATGATGCGGATATTCTTGTCCTCATTCACAACGTTTAGCTGACTCGGCATATCGTAGCGTTCTCATCGTCTCATCATAGTTGTTAGAAAGCATAGCAAACATTCGAAGCCACGCCAGTCTAGTTGACAGCATGAATGAATACCAGAGTTCACGCAACCCACGTACATCTGAGGATGGGCTGAATAGCGAACATCGTTGTCTGTCATTTCAAAACAGTACAAATCATAAAAAATGGTTAGAAACTGCCGGTATGCAGTCCATCATACCGCTCACACTTAGCATTTCACATTTCTTCACAATTTATCCAGTAAATCACCACTTTATCTGCAAAAAATTGCTGCATAAGCTTAACTAGAAAAATAAAAAAATAAAGAGCAGCAAAGTCGGCCGTCTGTCATGTAAAATCTCCGCGAAACTAGCTGCTTAAAACACACTCGACCACAGTGCTGTTCCCGGAGATCAATTAGACTGTGTTGAGGCAAACAGGGCACTTTGCCAGAGTTTTCTGGCCCTCAGACCACTTGGACCAGTTTTCGATACAACTGCAGTGAAATAAGTGGCCGCATTCGCTTCTGGCACCAGACCCTGATAGAATTTCAGTCCAGCAGACAGCACAGACGAGATCGCGAGCTTCTTGGGCCGATTCAACCAGTTCGGCTGCGACCGCCTCTTCCAGAGGTTTGGCGAGAATCAATAGACTTTCCCACTCGATGGAGCCGCTGGTTTCGTCCGCATCAAACCGCTGGTACTTCTCACCACTCACAGCTTGCCATGGCGAGCTGGTGAAGTAGCCGTCCCTTGCCTTCAAGCCTTCAAATTTCCACGCACAATCGTAGAATCCGCACGTGACTGGCTTCACTTTATATCTGCACTTCGGACATGTGACGTCGCCATCCTTCCTGAGATTGAACATTTCGAAGCCTGCAGGGTGGATCACCAGCTGATGGTACGCACTGCACGTTCGGTTCATGCATCGGCCTTCAATGTTCAGCCCCTTGCGGCAAATACGCCACACCGGAGCTGTTCGTGAAAACTCCTGCTCCACTACGATGGAGCTATCGGAAACGTCGGCAAAGCAGCGAGGCTCCACATAACCACCCCGCAATCTCAGCACCAAGTGCAGAGTGCTTTCGCACTGAATTGTGTAGTCCGAGAGCTTTCGACCGTCTTCAAGCTGGTGGCCTGCAAAAATCATCCGCTGCTGAACTGGAGGGATGCCCTCTTGTTCCTGAATTTTATACTTGATTTCCGCGACCGTGTTGGCAACATGGCAGTTCACGTGAATTGTTTTGCCAGTCAACGTTTTGATGTAGATCTTGAAAGCACTTGGCGGCCCAACAAGACACGTGCTTGCTAGCAGACGCGGACACCCGTGTAGTAGATCCGGCATGAGTCTCTCCAGAGGATGATTTTCGTTCAGGCGAATGCCGTAGAGCTGGAGAAAGCGCACTTCCCGCACGGCACCATCACATACTTCTTCCGAACACAGCTTCTGGTTTAGGACTTGGACCAGATCGCAGACTCGCGAATCCGCCAGTGTCAATTCGCAGCATGTGACTCCCACTACCCCCTCGATGCCTTCTTGGTATGCTTGTTTCCATGGCACAGAAATCACCATCTCTGGCATGGTTTGTGTCTAAGGAGAGGAATGGGTGTTGTGAGCGTAGTGGAGGAAATTGCAGAATGAAAAGGCCAAGAGAACAAGCTTGGGACTGGGCGTGAGCCAATATCTCAACTGTACGAATGATATACAGTAGTTGGCACACGCCTGATACATGTGTTATCGTCGTCAGGTAAATATTACTTTCTTTCCAATGCATTTTTTAGGGGACTGCTTTGGTCGCAAATTTAGAGCCCTGAACAGACACGACCTAAACTCCATGGGAAACACTGGTACTGCTAACGTAGCACATCCAGTATAAATTGGGAGGTGATAGAGCTCTATTATGCTGTGTGGGGGAGTTATTTGCGCGCAGAGTTCTGGGCGATACCATAGTAGCAGACAATGCCGTCATCGTTCTCCAAGGTGGTGTCGGCCCCCTTGGAGATGAGGTAGGCACCCAGCGAATCGCCGTAGCCGTACGCGAAGCAAAAGTGTAGCGCCGTGTTCCCTCGGTTCTGCAACACAACAAATACATCAAGTGAGCAATTTTACCATTTGAACTTTTGGGACCAAGTACTTACATTCTGGCTGTTGATGTTAGCGCCACGGCGCAGCGCTAGCTTGGTGATACGTTTGAGACCATTTTGACAGGCGATGGACAGCAGCGTATTGCCGAATGAATCCCTCGAGTTGACCAGCACACCTTGATCCAACATGTACACGACCGAGTCGTATCGATTGTGACGCGCAGCGGAGAACAGGTCGTAGTCGTCTGCTGGTGGTGCAGCACTCCGTAGCTCCGATACGCTTCCACCGCGGTGCTGCTTGTACTCGAATGCATCGTAAGTGGGCTCGACTACAGTAAAGTGCTTGCTACTAGCACGAAACGCAGCATCCTTGTAAACAGCGGTGGATGACAATGCTGCTGCAGAGATGCTTGCGCTTCGAGGTGCGTGTGCAACAATCGGAGCGGTCTCTCGCGGCGTGACATATTCATTGTCATCGGACGAGACGGAGCGTGCACTCTCGCGGGGTGACACGAAGCGCTCGTCTTCGGAGCTGGCGCTTGAGTATCCCCGCCTGGCTGAGCTGCGTGGTGTGTAGAATCGTTCGTCCGTGCCTGCCTTGGCCTCCATCTTGTCGCCGGCACTTTGATCACAACAATCTCCCGAATAAAATATCAACGCGAGGCATGTCAACCCCAGCTTCGGCGCCCCCTATTAATACTCATTCTCACACCGCTCGGACTTGCTGTTGTTCAAAAGTGCATGCGTCAGTAGTGAGCACAATGACGAGAATAAGCCAGCTCTGCACAGAAGAGTGAGACACTCTTGTCTTTCAAACTGGTTGCGTGTTTCTCTCTGCAGGAAGTTAGTTCTGCGCTGTCATTGCTGCTCACTCCCTTCCTTGCTTGCTAGATTTTTATGAGAGCTAGGTACGAGAGATCTGTTGAAGCACAGCAATCGACCGCCCGGCTAAACCATGAGAAGGGCGTGGCGACTTCACCCCGCTGCAATCTTCTTCGCGATCTTGAACCGTAGGCTGGGCTAAGAATTGCTCTGCCTCGCGCTTATTCTTCCATCTTCGCGTCGCCGTCCTCGTCCTCCTTCACATCAGAGACCTCCACGGCGTCAATCTGAGAGCAAAACAAGCATTTACCAGCGTTAGAATACCGTCAAGACAAGATACATGATGTGCCAGCAGCTCCGTACGTAAGGCTGCAGCTCGGCGCCCTCGATGATCTGGAATGGCTGGTCCACGCCCACAACCGCAATGGTGACGTTGCTAGCCGTTAGCTCCTGGTCACCCTGGAGGCAGCCACGCACGCCCTGCAGCGCGTGGTGAATGAGCTCGTCCTTGCCCACTGCAGCAGCAGCACAACACAAACAACACACGAGACTTATCAGTCTCTCTCCCTCTCTCGACCCTCATCTCTCTTCTCAACTATCTGCTGACGCACAGTTGGGAAAGCTCTCGAAGTGCTTCTCCAGATACGTGCGCGCCGACTGCGACCGCGCGCCAATGGCGATGCCCTTGTACTCGTAGTAGTTGCCCGACGGACACGTCTGGTACAGGTGCACGCCTTTTTTCTGCAAAAAATAATTGCCACAATACCAATAGTCAACATCTCTCTCCTCTCTCCTCTCCCTCTCTACTTGTAGCCTGCACGCATGCACGTACGTCGACGCCCGCCACCAGCAGCCCGACGCCGTAGGGGCGGCGGATGTAGGACTGCGTGCACTCCTGCTTCTTGTCTGCCACGTCCGAGACCAGGCGCCCCACGGTGATGGCGCTGCCGTAGACAAACTTGTGGTTGAGGCTCTCGGTGCGCATGAAGCGCGCGAGCGTGCGGGCGTCGGCCGTGAGCCCCGAGATGGCGATGCCCATGTGCTCGTCGATCTTGAAGACCTTCTTCTGGTGCTCGGCCAGCTCCAGACTCTGGCGCTTGATGCCGCACAGCACCGCGAACTTGCTGGACGTGAGCCCGAGACACGCGCTGCCCTGCTTCACGGCCTCCATGGCGTAGTCGATCTGGTGCAGGTGGCCCTGTGGACTCCACACCGTCACGTCCGTGTCGTACTGGTTGCGGAACATCGCTCGTCTCCTTCCTCGCTTCTCCTCAATAGATTTAGATTGGGAGGGGGAAAGATCCTCGTCGGGTTTGGTCCCATGGACTATTTCATTTTAGTCGGATCTAATTAGTCTACATATACACAATTATTAGTCCATGACTATAAATGGGTTTAGTCCGACCTATTCCAAAATAGTCCGGAAAACGTATCTGATAAACCAAAGACATGCTCAAGCAGATGACGCGCGTGAGTGGGCTCTTGCCTGCCTGCCTGCAGCGCTAGAGCGATGTACTGACGCGTGCTATTGGTGGGTCTAGTATCTGACACAGCGAGAGGCGCAGCGCCTGGATGAGCAGCTCATGAGCAGCGTGTATGGCTTCTCCATCGACCAGCTCATGGAGCTGGCGGGGCTCAGCGTGGCTGCGGCTGTGGGCAAGCAATTCCCCAGCGCTGCGGTGGCCTCGACGTCGACTGCACTTGGAGGTGGCTACAACCGCGTGCTGGTGGTGGCTGGTCCGGGCAACAACGGGTGGGTGACAAGGGTTTTTTAATTAATAGGATGAGTGGGTGATTGACATCAAGTTTGCGTGGGGTTTTAGAGGCGACGCGTTGGTGGCAGCTCGCCATTTGGTGGTACGCAGCATTTGCAGTGCAGCGGGAGGAAGTAGGTGATCTGACTGATGGGTGGGTGATCTTTTGTGTGCAGCACTTCGGCTACTCGCCGAGTATTTTGTATCCAAAGCGCAGTGCGAAACCCCTTTTCGAGGTGAGGAGATGGTTGGGTGGGTGGTTGAAAGTGGAAAAGTGTGGAAATGGCGAGGATATTTATTTGTTTATACTTGTATTGTAATACGTTGGTACTGAATCCATTAGGGGCTGGTGACGCAGTGTGAGCAGCTGAAGATCCCGTTCGTCGAGCAAATCCAGGACGCGTAGGTGTCGCTGTGTGCTGGTTAACGCAGTTCCAGGGTGTCGACGAGTACTTCGGGTTGATGATTGCTTCGCTGTGCAATTTGCAGGTCGGTGGTGGACGCTGCGTACGACCTGATCCTCGACGGCATCTTCGGATTCAGCTTCTCGGGGTCAATCCGCCCGCCGTTTGACCATGTCGTTGGAACGCTCCAGAAATGCCAAACGCCGATCGTATCCATTGACATTCCGTCCGGGTGGCACGTTGAGAAAGGTGCGGCTTCAAGACGATGCAAGTCTTCGAACGGTTGCTTATTAGTCACGTCGCCGATGTGAATGGTCTCATGTATGGACAGGAAACGAAGACGGGGTGGGTTTGGAGCCGCAGATGCTGGTCTCTCTGACAGCGCCGAAGCTCTGCGCGAGACACTTTACCGGCCCTGGCAAGGTTCATTACGTTGGTGGGCGCTTCGTGCCAAAGTAAGTTGACACAATTGCTGGGTTTACCGCCCTGCGTCGACTCCAAATTAGCAGTTCAGTAAGCGCAATGCTAACTCCCTCATTTGAATGCTAGGTCACTGGCGGAGGAGTTCAATCTGAAGCTGCCTGAATACCCCGGTGCGGAGCAGTGTGTTGAGGTGCCGATTCCGTATTGAAGCCAGGAAGGAGGCTTGGTATCTTGAGTCTGATCGACGTTGGTCGAGCCTCCGCAGTCGTTGTGTCAAGTTAACGTTGTCAATGCCCTCTCATCAAATTTTGCAGCGTTCAAGCCGAGGGCATCACTTTGTTCTTCACCGTGATAATACTTATATCGTCTGCTGCGTACAACAGGACTCGTCTCAAAACGAAGTGGAAGGGATCCGCGCAGTCAATAGATGCCCGACTTATCAAGGTTGCGCTGTCCCTATGGCGGCGGTGGTAAGGCCATTGGCCCCGTGCACGTGTCTGCTACAAGGCAATTGGTCCATCGTTAGGTCATCCACGCGTCTCTGCTTAGTCGATAGGCTAATGGTAGCTCTCTCCACGCGCTCACCATGTCCAGGCGATCACAACTTTCCGTATATTAGCGATCGCCATGCGTCTCCACCTCGATGCACGCTTGTTCTAGGGGCATCTGCATGTTGTGTAGCCGCTTGCCGATGCAGGTGCTAGCCGACCGTCTCCTGCTTCAAGCGCTTCCAGAAGTTGGCGAGTCATGCCTATGCCAGAACTGAGACCAAAGATGCCTATTCGTCTACAGCTTTGGCGACCTGGATCACGCGAGTGCCAACCGGATTTCATTTGAGATGACAGTCGCCTGACACTTCAAGGAAGCGCAGCTCGGGCCTGTCTTCGCGTACCACCGAGCGATGTTGCTCTCATTGATCAATTTGCTCGGGCCTGCACAAGTGACAATACCGCCATGACACCTCCGCCCAAGAAGTCTGAGACTGCAGTGCGCTTGTCGATGCTCAGTGCCAGCTCCCAGCCGAAAGAACTCGAGGAGGGGGACTATGTCGGCGCAAAGACTCCGGAGCAGAGTGGGTACTCGGATCAAGGCGCACTCCGTCCTGGAGGTGAGCCGGTGATGACCAGCAGAGCCAACATCGGGCTGCTGTACCAGTACGCGGTCGTCGGCTTCATCGCCGGTGTGCTGCCGTCAATGATCTACCCGTTTCTTCAAATGTACCTCAACTGCAGCGGTGCTCAAGTGGCTACTGCGACGACGCTGGTGTCACTCCCGTCGAGTTTCAAGGTATTCTTCGGAATCATTTCCGACTGCTTCCCCATGTTCGGTTATCGGCGTCGCCCGTACATGGTGATCGGCTGGACCATCTCGGTGGCTATGCTCTTAGTAATGGCTTGTCTGCCTATTGGAGACCCGTACTACACTGATGCTTTTGATCGAGATGTCGATGTCTCGGAGTACACGCCCGAAATCAAGTCTCGAATCAACTACGACGCTCCGTCGCAGGGTGGGAAGTACGTCATGCTCATGTTCTTCACGGCCGTTGGCTACGTGCTGTCAGACGCCTGTGCAGACGCCATTATGGCGGGGTTGGCCCAGCAGGAGTCGTACGCTAGGCGAGGCAAGCTTCAAACCATGACTTACACGGTGCAAACGTTCGTGACCGTGGTTAGCTACCTGCTCGTTGGTTTCTGCTTCAATGGAGAAGAATACGGCGGCGACTTCGACTTCTCCTTTAGCTTTCCCGAAATGATGGCTATTCTCACGGTTCTAACAGCGCCGACGATCCCGGTAACATGGTTCTTCATCCAGGAGGACAGACTTTCGGTTGCCCCGGACTTCAAGCTCTATATGGTGGACTTGTGGCGGAAAATTTGTAAGCGGGCCGTCTTCCAAGTCATCGCGGCCCTGTTCTTCTACAGCTTGATCTGCGATATTTCGTACACGGCCTACTCACCCATTCAGTCGTACATGGTGAACGTGACACCAATCAACAGTACCTTGGGAGACGCGCTCAGCTACCTTTTCTACATGTTCGGGATGATGGCAACGTCCAGGTGGGGTTTGCAGTGGAACTGGCGCTCGATGATTGTGACCACAGGGATCATCCTGATCGTTATCGACAGCGCATGCAACCTCATTATCGTCTGGAATGTCTACCGCAGTCAGTGGTTCTGGCTTGGCCCGCCCATTGTCGCTCAACTCCCCAATGGTATCAGCTTCATGGTCAGCACTCTCGTCATTGTGGAGCTCGTCGGAGAAGGGAATGAAGGAGCCATGTATGGACTTATGAGTACCGTCTCGGGTATCGCGTCTCCCTTCGCTACGTCGCTGACTGTTATCATCGACAACCCGTTCAACATCACGAACGACAGAGTGCAAGCGGATGACTACTCGATTCACATGGACATCACCTACACGATGATCATCGCATACGCTGCAATGGTAGTGTCCTGGGTCTTTCTGCTACTGCTACCCAAGCAAAAGAAAGAGACCCAAGAGCTCCAGCGCACCGGTGGGTCAAACAAGCTGCTTGGTGGGGTCACGATCTTCTATTTGTCCTTTTCACTCGTTTGGTCTGTAATGGTCAACATCATGGCCATCTTCGATAGCACATCATGTCTTGTCATAGCTGGTGGTGACGGGTGTTAGCCGTAGGCAAAATGGGACTTCGTCGTTGCAGATGCACTTCTACTTCTTGTCCTTGTAGTATTCACGTTCATTACATTATTGTAGTAGTTCATTACGTAGATGTACAACATGAAACATGCAACACACAAAACTACAACTTCACAAGAGCTCACTCCTGTTGGAAGTTCGCAACAGCCTGGGACACCGCGAAGTCACCCGAGTGGCTGATCGACACGTTCAGCTTCGACAGGCCCAGACGGTTGAATACCTGCAGCGGGTAGCCCGACAGCAGCACG
>JAHQIV010001155.1:0-13450 GCA_030463285.1 Phytophthora europaea
CGGCCAGACTGGCGCTGCACAGGCAGCAGAGACGCGCGGACAAGAGCAACGCCAAGGCGGAGGGAGCCCTCGAGCGGATCGTCGTGGCTGAGGTGGTGGACAACGCCACGGAGCTCATCCTGAGCAGGGCCACGGCGGAGCAGGAGCAGCTGCTGAAGCGCTGGGTTGAGATCCTGAGGGAGCAGGAGCAGGAGCAGGAGGAGCAGGAGGAAGAGAAGACGCCCGAGGTGGACGCGGCAGACGAAGAGGACGGCGCGCAGAAGAGCAGGAAGAGGGAGAAGAAGGAGAAGAAGACGCGCGCCAAGAGAAACAAATCCAAAGCCGCGGAGGACACGGCGTGTGAACAGGTGCAGTCCTTCTTGAGCTTCTTGACGGAGTCGGCGCGGACGCTGGTGCAGGCGGAGGCTTCAGTGACTGCTACGCCGGCTGATGCTGAGAAGATGTGGACGACGGAGCTGCAGCGCATCGTGGAGCTGTCGAGTATTGAGCCGGAGGAAGAGGCGCGGCGTCTCCGTGTGGCACGCGATATCCAGACCGTTCTCCGACGAGAGGTGAGCAAGTGGCGGCATTGTGAAGTGGTTCTGTTCGGCAGCTCGTTGACGCACTACGGCTCGCGGAACTCGGATCTGGATATGTGTCTCCTACCCACCGGCCGCAGCATCGGGGCCCAGCCGAAAGAAGTGATGGGAAAGCGACAGCTGCAGCAATTGATCGACGGAAAAGCTGCTGACAATGGCCACGCGCCGACTACTGACGCGGAGGTTGCTGAGCAGTTGAGGGACCTACGCGCACAGGCACAGAAAAGTATTGAGAAGCTTACACATGCGCTCAACACGCTGGATCGATCCGGGAACAGTGGCGACAAGCACACAAAGCAGCGACAACAGCTCGGGTTCTTTGACACGCAGATGCGGCTCCTGCGGAATGCTATCATGGCGGAGCTTGCGAAGCTGAGTGGAGTCTCAGAGCCCCAGAATGGCTCCAACGGAAAGTCTGCACGCCTGAAGACCATCATCGCTGCCAGCAGGCGCCGGAGTGATGACCTTTACCTCGTACGCACCATTCTTCAACGCGCAGCAAAGTGCGAGATACGAAACGTGATTGCTGGCGCCCGAGTTCCTATTATTCGCTTTTTGCACACGCGCAGCGGCCGTGAGTATGAGTGCGACTTGTGCTTCGAGAATGTTTTGGCCACACGCAACACGCCACTTCTGCGCGCGTACGCGTCTTTCGACGACCGTGCACGTGCTCTTGGCCTCGCTGTGAAGCACTGGGCTAAGCAGCGCGGCATCAGTGATGCTTCGATGGGATTTCTGAGCTCGTACTCCTTCGTGCTGCTAAGCATTTACTACTTGCAGGTGGTTCGCGTGCTACCAAACCTGCAGGATCCTCGGCTTCTAGAGTCTGCACAGATACAGCCTGATTACTACAACGACGTCAACATCGCTTTCTGCGAGGATCGCGGCATTGCTCGAGCCTTCCATCAGCAGACTTCTGGGGGTGGTGCATCGGATATGTCGTTGACGACCCTGCTGGTAGGGTTCTTTGAGTTTTACGCCACGCAGTTCGATTACGCGAAACGTGTCGTAGCTGTGCGGTCACCAGAGAAGCCCGCACTTAAAATTGCGCAGTGGAGCAGCCGCAAAGCCAAGACGTGGCGCATGAGTATCCAGGACCCACTGGAGACCGGACGCGATTTGGGCTGCGTGCTGCAATTCAAGGGCCAGGAAAAGATCATTCGTGAGTTACGTCGCGCACATGACATGCTAGCGCGAGGTGAGAGCTTTTCCGACGAAGTCTGCGCTGTTGAGAAACCCGCTGGCAAAGCTGGAAAAGCCAATGGGAAGGCGAAGCAGGGGGCTAGAAACGAATCGTCCAAGTCCCCCAAACAAGAAAATGAAGACTCCTCCGCGGCAGTTGCAGAACCGGGTAAACCGAAGCAGCAGCAATCGGATAAAATGAAGCGGTCATACGTGGTGACAATGCAAAGTGCTGACGAAGAGCTGACAAAGGATGCGATCGAAACGTTCTTCAAAGACTTCCAGAAGTCATTTCGCGTCGGAAGAGTGGTCGAAGCATCGACCACGCAGACTACAGGTGACGGTGAAGACATGCCTGCAAGCACGAATACGAACAAGCACTGGGAAGTGGAGCTGCTGAGCCAGGCTCAAAAGTGCCCTCGTACGCTGTCTCACAGAACTCGGATCGATTGGAAGGCAGCAGATGGACGAGTGGGTCGCGTGTGGCTTCATCATCAGGCTTTATTCGCGACACCACCGTGCCAGAAGTGCCTGTCACCAGAGCACGCGACTGGAAAGTGCCCACCAGAAGACGTTGGGCAAGAGGATGGCGACGAAGCCGAGGGTGAGGGCCGGGGCGACCACAAGGTGCTACAGAGAAACATTCGTCGCCATGTTCTCCGTTTGACACTAGGGGCGGGTCATTCTGCTACATCTGCGAAAAAGAATGATTACCGTAAGAAGCAGCAGCAGCAACATGGACCTCCACTGAATTCTCATCAGCACGACACCAAAGCCACCCCCATGCGGGCCAACAACGGGAAGCAAGCCGCTGGTAAAAAAGAGTCCCGTGGAAACAAGAAGGCGGAGGTAGAGCGAGTGGACATGCGTAGCGTCGAGGTCGTGGAGGTTGTGTCTGCATCGACTTCCCGTGTTGAGGATGAAGGTGGCAACACGAGCAAAACACCTCAAAAGAAGAAAAGGTGGCAGCGGCGAGTCCACCGCAAGAGAGGCGGATCGAAGGGTGAGAACAACAGCACTGCAGCAGAGTGAAGTCAGCGTCGAGTGAGGTAAACTCGACTTCGTACTGTCGTCGAAGTTAGTGCTGAGAGATGCTACGATCGATCGTTGAGGATGTTTAATTACGTGTACTGACAATGAACATGAACCAAGTGGACGCGTACTGCACTGCTTCTTGTCCCTGGTGCACGGCACAAAATCCAATGGCGATGATCTCATTCTCGCCCGAACAGTTTTCCAACGTCCGAACAGTTCTCCGACGCGAGTCTACAAAAACCCAGAGGTGGGTTTTTCAAGTCGTGGGTGAATGGGTTTTACTCGAATTTACATTTGGGCACTATCTTACCCAAATCAGCATCGCAGAAGTTGTTTTTGCTCGCCGAAAGCAAGCTATACTGAATTTGTAATTGGTAATACCGGTTCTAACTGATAGACTGGCAGGCGTCCGTCCAGCAGTGCGATGTCTGCCGCCGCCGCCGCCGTCGCCAGCGTCTTCTTCGAGGCGCGATGGTTCAAAGCCAGTGGGGACCTCATCTTCGCCCAGTGGCTGTTGGATCGCTGTGCCGACTTGTCCGACGTGGCGACGCCTCTGAGCCTGGAGGCGTGCATGCGAGTGCAGTCGTGGTTCCGGATCCGCCAGCGCCTGCGCGAGGAGTTGGGAGTCACCAGCACGGAGGCGGACACAGATGAGACCTGCCGCCACCCGTTGTGGGCCATTCGGCCTCCGACGATGGACGTGGGTGAAATAGTGGGGGACGTGGGGGAGGAGCTCCGAGCTCTGCGCCGGGAAATGGCTCAGTCCGATTCACGGTCTTGGGGAATTTTGGAGAGGGCGACCGTGGCCGAAGTGGTGGAGGCGACGACGGAGCTGCTCGTCAGTCGGGCGACTCGGGACGACGAGACGGACTTGTACCGGTGGACGGAGCTGCTGGACGGCCAGTGGCTCTGGAAGGGCAAAACCAGAGACGCTGCGGTGACCGCGTGCGAGCAGGCGGCGGCGTTCGTGGAGCTGCTCGTTGAGGCGCCCACCAGTGACGGACGAGAGGCAGTCGGTGTGCCGACAGTTGAACCGGATGCGGAGTGGCTGTGGGCTTTGGAGATGCAGCAGATGCTCAAGATGAACGCTCGGGAGGAGGCGAATCGTCGCGGGGTTGCCAAGGACATCGAGCGCATGCTGTACGGCATGTGGCCGGGGTGCAGGGTGGAGGTCTTCGGCAGCTCCTTGTCGCTGTATGGATCGCCGGACTCGGATGTGGACATGAGTGTCCTGACCAATGGGCCGCGCCGTGGGAAGGACTTGCCGGCGGAAATGCTGGGGTTTTACTATCTCAAGAGACTCATGGAGAGGAAGGTTTGGGACGAGGAACAGAGGGGCACGGTCATTCTCCCGAATGTGGAGCAGCTGAAAAGGGTGCGCTCACAGGCTCTTGATGGCGCTGCCGGACTCTTCACGTCCAAAGACCAAAGCAACGACAAAACGCAATCTTCTTCGACTTACAGATGGAGCTACTTGGTGAAGCCGCCTCCTCTGAACTCAATGACATTTACAGGCGAGTGCGGATGAACGGTGGAGCAATCGCTACTTCGCGCGCCCAGGACAAGCTGCTCCGGGACAGCAAGCGTCGAAAGAATGAACTTTTTGACCTCAAATCCCTGTTGGAGGATGAACCTGAGTGCAAGATCCAAGCAGTGGCTTCTCACGCGCGCGTTCCCGTCATCCGCTTCCAGTACACGCAAGGTGTGACTTGTGTTTCGACAACGAATTGGGTCTGCGAAATACTCGACTATTGCGTGCGTGCCACTTCCTGCAGATATTGTTTTTCAGCTGTTACCACTAAACGACTACGTCGTTAGTGGTTCGTATGCTGTTAAGGTTGTTGATACACGTGCGTTCATAAAAGACCGCAGTAAATTGGTAATAGACGCCTTATCACAGCTATACCAGTTTTGTGGCGCATTGACTACGACCTTCGCTAACACTGCCACCGTGGAATCGGATTTTTCGGTCATCGGTTGGAAACGAAACCAGTAGCGACACTCGCTGACAGATTTTTCACACGAGGGAATTCTGCACGCGAAGCAATTCGAACGAATAGCTTCACTAGAGACATAAACAGATTTTGGCAAGTCCATATGATGCAGTCATTTTCATACAGTCATCTTACTGTTTGTATCATACCACATCATACCACAATTAAGTTGACATCTCAGCCCACCATTAAGCTCATCGTGGTGATTTCCCAAAACCCCACCATTTAAAGAGGCCTGTCTATAGGCGACCCGGAGCGGTGCTCTGAAGTACACAGGTCGAAGAAATAGAAAACGATAAAACCTAGTTGGTTGAAGTTGAAGTTTTTACACTTAGTAAATGAAAAGGCGAAGTGTACGCGCGTAGATCAGATCTGGGGTATAATAATTGTAGTTTGATTTTTTTAAAAGGTAGTAATGCATTATAATCATACTAATGTTTAATTAAGTATTAGCTCAGATTAGGAGCAGTGGCTTGCAGTGTATCTAGATAGTCTGCTGGCTTAGTCGGCAAAGGAGATGATAGTAATATCTGATTCGTCAGTTATGTCCGAACGCTTCTGCAGCGTGACGTGCGAGCGCCAGTGGGGGACTTTGATATTCATTCCTCCCGCGTCAGTGGAAAGTCGCACAAGCCGTTTTGACGATCAAGGAAGCTAACAACGAAGGTACAACTTTAGCCGATCTCATGTTCGATAATAATTGTTATTTTTTTTTATTTCTTGAGGGGCGTTATGGTCATTTACGTGCTAGCGTGACTACCACATAACGACTACAAAGACCGGCCCTTCAGGCGCGTGTGTCATCGCCTGGTGGCCCACCAGTGGTGGGTGGGGCATCGAGTGAGTGCCTCCGTCGCATCAGCGCTATCCAGCGTCAGCGTCCAGTTAGTACTTGTTAATTACTCACTACTATAGTAATACTGTTCTGTTATGCCTGATAACGAGGGATGGGCTGATAGCTGCCAATTAGTCTCCATGGCGTTTATAGAGTTTTACTATATTCGTTTGGCTGAACACAATTATGCTATTAATTAAAATTTATTCTGCAAATGGATAGGAGTAATATTATATGTAATAGTTTTAGGAAGAGAGATAATGTTTATAAAACGGCGCTAATATATAATGCCACTATATTAATCGTGCCTGCACACGGAATTCTTCTGTACTTTGGATTGGTATTACGAAGTTGTAATACAAACCAGTACGCTAGTATTATTACTAGTATAGTACTAATACTACAGTTTCCACTATTTTGGAGAGCTGTCAACACTGCAATTATATTAGAGCGGATACCTCGTGTGAGCTTGCCTTCTTTCGAGCCCCGTAGAGATGATCGGTCTGCGCACGCGAGTCTGTCTGCAGTATGTCCGTAGCTGCTCGTTTTGACGATGGAGTGCAAAGGGAGGAGGCCTGCAAATGTATGTCTATGGTACTACAGTAGTATTTTGTTGCGGTTCGAGCTAATAATATTAGCGGCGCTACTGTATTAAAATAGATGTGCGAATAACCTCCGATTTTGGTAATCATTAAATCGCAGGTGTATGATTCAGTACCCGATTTTGGTAGCTACAATTTTTAAGCCGCGGCCAAGCACAGATCTTTCGGCACGTTTTCTCTTAATGGTACACTACGCTTAAATCGCAATTTGTACTTCGGTTGGTTAGCAACATTTTGTTTGATTATACGGGGCATATATGATGCAACATAATTTTTTAAAAAACTACCGAACCTCGAATCCGGCGGGCCACAGCCCGCAAACCAATTGCATGAATGCGATGCGGATTTTGTGATGAAAAGTGGGTGCCGGTAGTAGTATTACCGGAACTACCGGGGCTTCGAAAATAGAGACATACTACCACTATTAGAAATACTAACAATTGGGTAGTAATACTAGTATTAATAATACTAGTAGTACTACTCCACGGTTCTCATCTTGCAATTCTCTCTCGATTAGGTCCTCATTTAGCCCTCGGGGAAGATCACCATTCTCGAAACCGCGTCAAAGCACAACAAACAAAGCATGGGTTGTGCCCTGAAGGAAAATCAGGAAGGTAATGAGCTCAAGCGTAATCCGTGTATCGTGTGTGGGAATCTCGTACATCATATGAGAATGAGGCCATCCAGTGGATAATGGGTACAGGTAAAGGGGTCCCATCTTGCACCGAGAAAAACTTTGGAGCGTTGAGCTAGGACGTCAGTGCGTCCTCCTTCCGCAAGTGGTGGAAGAACCGAGACAAGATTCTGGGCGACTCGGGCAACAAGAAGCACAGCGGAGGAGGACGTGCGCTATCGGGGTGTTTGAAGGCTCAGATTCGGCTCTGAACGAGATGTATCCATCCGTGCATTCTCTTTATGTCTTGCGGTGAATTTTACACACTGATACTACCACTGTAAACAGCTACTGCTCAGGCATAACGGGGACGAAATTGAGTTTGCTCGTTTGGGGTCCCTCGAAAGTATTACTTGAAGAGTACTATCGTACTGTGCTGATGATAGCTAAATATTACTCATATTTAATAAGTACCGCACTATACGAAAGAAGTATTACTCCTATCCATCAAATTGGGTGATTACCAAGGTGCATTATGGTTATTATATTGATACATTAATTGCTGATGCAGAAATCATAATTGGATAGAAAAAAACATATTGTCCACTACTAGTTTTGACGGTACCGTAATATCGGTGTTAACTGTCACCCCCTTGGTGCAGCCCAGCCCAATTCATAAAAAAACCTCAGGTGCAGATAGTGAGAAAAATGATGTTTGACACACTATATTTACAGGAAACGAGCTACTACGTCGTCGTCCCAGCTCACCTCACCTACGGTTGTGTCAAAGCATGACAACGACTCCAGGATGACTGCCAACTCATTGTCCACAGTCTCGCTAGATTCATCTTGCTCCTCAGCGCGCTCATCAAAAAGGAGTCCGACCTTCTTGTACCCACTCTTTATCGTCGACTTACTGAGCTCTTCCCATGCAGCACGCAGCCACTCCATCACTTGTGCCCGGTCCGGCGCCCGAATCTTGTTTTCTTCGGAAGCTAAAAGCCTCGCTGTCTCGCTTTTTAGATGTTGCAGCCAGCTCGCCCGCAACCGGTCCTTCAATGGCTTGTTCCAGGAGATGTCGGCGGGCTGGCAGCAGTGGGTGTACCCCGGTGGTAACGTTGTAAGACGACGTTTTTGCTTGCAGCGTACTGGACGACTTCAGCGGTCCAGTGGGCGCTGAAGTCGTCCCACAAAAGCATGACGGGGGCATCGCGGTTGTCGCGGTCGCCGAAGTAGTGCTCCAAGAAGCGAAGCGATAACTCCGAGTTCCACCAGCCTTTCGAGTTGATAAATATAGGCATCTCATGTTCGTCCTGGAGTTTTTGAATACTTGGCCACAGTTTACGGCTGAAGCCGTGCCTCAGCCGCGTGTTCTCTTCGCGCGTCTCCGCTATAGTAGACGGACGCATCTTCAATATGACCCACGGCTCGTACTTGCGCCCCGTACTGTCTGCCATTAGGCGGTCAGCCTCTCTTTGCTTTTACTACCGCATTTGACCCACACTGTTTTAGAGCCTCGCTCGTCAACGGTATGTTTAGGCACGTATTCGAAAAACACGGCCGTTTGGTCTGCATTGTAAATTTTCACAATGCTCTCCTCCAGTATACGGCGGCGCACCATAGCGGCAAACTCTTGCGCGACTGTAGCGGAGTCCGCAGGAGGAGACTGACCTTGCCGGGTTTTTGTTCTGAGGGCCAGGCTGTAGCGAGAAAGGTAGGAGGCTATCCACGTCGAAGAGGCTGCGAAGGCGCTCGGCGGCACGTCGTACATATGGGCGATCTCGAGCGCCTCCTGCTGCAGCATCGTTGCCGACACCGGCACGCCGTTTCGCCGCACGGCGAAACAGCGTTGCTGCGGGCTTCCTGCTGTCCCGGGAAGAGATGTCGTTGATCCTCGCTCCGACGGTGGTGACCGTAACTCCGGTGTCGACGTCAGTGATGCCTCCGGTGATACTGGCCCCGCCCCGCAACGACATCTCTTCCCGGGACAGCAGGAAGCCCGCAGCATTCAATCCAGCACAGAACTGCGCGGCAGTGATTTTGCCATGTCGAAGCTTGTCGAAGTCGCGATAGTACTCTTCCAGGCGAATGCGATCGCGCTTGATGGTCTGCTTGATATACCGGATAAGCATCGGAACCGATCGAACGTGCGTCTCGGCCGTGGTCTCCTCGAATGTGTCAGTGCGTAGCTTTGACGGCGCAATGATCTCCGATACGACGCCACCACGTGATTTCGCCGCACGGCGACGAGCCACTCGAAGATGTCGAGCTCGACGTCGTCAGACAGCGTCTTCGCTGAGCCGATCTCCCTGTACTGCTTCAGCTTGGCCGTTTATGCGCTGGCGGCTAGTACGTCGATGCGGGAGCGGCTCTGTCTCCACCGCAAGACCACCCGCTTCTTGGTGGTATACGCTCGATTGCGCAGCTGAATACCAGGCCAAAATGCCGCCACAGTTGCAAGCATGGAGTGCGTGTCGTAATAAGCGAGGACGGCTGATTTGAACTCGAACGTTTCTGATGTTTTCTTGTACTTGGTCGGCTTTCTGCTCTTGCCCTTGAATGGGATGCACATCGTGCTGGAAGTGTGGAGGCGGAGGTGGAGGCGGGGATTTCTGAAGTGGGGGGCACGCTGAACGACTGAGGTTTTATAAGGGGTGACGATTAACACAAAATCGTGCTTTGCTAGTATTCAGGTCTCTGATTGGGCAATTGGGGAGGGTGACAATTAACAAAGGGTGACACTTAACACCGATATTACGGTACTGTGAAAACCGACAAAGATGTCCAGTCCAGTTAAGCTGATAAGGAGGGGTAGAAAACATATAAAAAGGGGTACGGAAAATATTAAATCGTACGATTGGCGATAGAACGTCCATATGCAAATCTCAGCCAAATGCTAATGAATGCTCTGCTCCCTGGGCTTATTAAAATAGCCGCAGATGTGCAGCAGCCAGAACTCCGAGTACAAGCAGCTTTTTTGGCCCACTTAAGAAACAACACTCCCGTTTTCTTGCCATTACTTTTTCTAAAAAAATTGCTCGAAGGCGCGCAATACCTTAAAAGAAAGCTGACGTGTTGCCTCATCTTATACTGGTCGTGAAAAAAATCTAGCAGCAGAGGCAAAAGAGAAAATGTTTCTTGTTTGAATTCGTTTTTAATGCCATAAGGTTTTTTTTCGGAGGGGCATCAATAATTAGAGATATTAAATTTCAAAATATCATCGTAATCGAGAGATAATTCTCTACACGTATGTTTACCCCTCGATTGTCTGGATCCTCTTGGGGATGAGCTACAAGGCATGCCGTTTTGAAGTTTTATTAAGTGATTTTCTTGGCCATTTTGTTTTGTCTAATCACAAGATGCTATAAATGAATATACCCAATCAGATGCTTGTACTCTTCAAAAGTCCTGACACCGGTTATTTTAACTGGTCAGGGTTCGAGTGATATTGGCCCGAGTTTTGCACGTATAAAGCCATATAGACCCTCAATGGATGGCCCAGCGTCTCCTTAGCGGACGCAACCGCTCTTCCTATGCTTTCTCTCGCTCATTTAGCAAAAATACACGTAACGCAACACGAGTTCAGCAGCGACGAGAAGAAAATGATGTTGAAGAGCTACAGTTTTTTCGCTCTACAAAAAAATCAAGGGCTTTTCAGCGGAAAGCGCACGAGGGAACTAGTAGCCGAGTGTCTGGGCTGTTCCCCGGATACGGTAGCACGCGTTATTTTGCTCTACAACGCGTGTGAGGTCTCCGCCTTTGAGGTACGAGCTGATCAAGTTGATATTTAACTGTTAAGTATCAAAAGTCTTTAACATTTAATATTTTCTGTGCTGTATTTGTAAAGTCTGTTCCGAATAATAGAGGAAGGCCACGCTCATACCAGCTAGATGCATTTGCCCCGGCCATCCGTGATTTTGTGGTGGCACAAAACCTCGCGGGGCAGCCCATTACAGCCCAGCGGGTTTGTGATGAGGTTGCCGACGTTACTGGTTTGCTCTTAACCGTGGAAACCATGACGCGGGTACTTCATGAGCTTGGCTTCCACCATCTCAAGGGCTAGAAGCGCCATATCTACGCTGAGTCAGCTGGAAACGTCGCCTTCCGACGGACGTACATTCAGAAAAAAATCGCAAACCGAGTCGCTGTTCGACGGCCCATGAAAGGGTCGAAGCGGAGTGTCCGCTTAGGTGTGAAAAGACCCGAGGTCTACCTCGACGAATCTTATTGCAACGCCGATCACATCACTGGCAAGACGTAGTTGACGGCAGAGAAGATTCGCTACGGGAAGACAGGCAGGGGAGCACGGTAATCACTGTTTTGTATTCAACTATTTTGTGCCTGTTCTAACTATAATTGTGCTGTGATGTTTTAGCGCTTGTATAGTTGCTGCAGGTATTATTAGAAGCAAGGGTGCGATGATGACTGGGGGTTTCGTCGAGAATTCTATCAAAGTATGGAATTCTACCCTTAAGCGCAAGCCCGGGGACGATGATTACCATGGCAATTTTGATGCCGCCCAATTTGAGCGCTGGTTTGAGGAACTGAGCAAAACTTTGCGTAAGTATGGTGGGTGTAACATCAATTTAGATGGTGCATCGTACCATAAGCGGGAACTTAATCCCAGCCCACGAAAATCGGGATGGCTGAAGGCCGATACACAAGAATGGCCACGTGCAAACGGTAAGACTTTGAAATATGTGTTGAATTATGTTCTAATTTAGGAATAACTATTTATCATGTGTATTGTGCACGAACTGGTATGGTATTTAGTCCAAAGGCAACTATCACCACTCTAATTGAGTTGGTCGATCTCCACCGGCCGTCCAATGGATTTATATAAATTGAATTATTCCAAGCGTAAAAATATTTTTGTCACTTTTTTAAGCGCTATCAGGTGACAGAAATTGCGACGAGTTACGGACATCGTGTCTTTTTCACACCACCATATCACCCAGCACTGCAGCCGATAGAGTTAATTTGGGGCATTGTCAAAGGACGCATTGCACGCGCCCCAGCCAAGACTGGCGCTGAAGTTGTGCAGAAGGTTCGTGAAGGACTAGCGGATTGCAAAGATGAGTGGCTCGGTGTGTATCGGCATGTCCAGAAGAAGGAAGATAGCTACGTTAGAGCAGACCAACTGCAACCTACACCTTCATAAATACATACTCATCTTCTGAGCTGGCAGCTGGCTGTTGATATGTCAATCAGCGGTGTGACGTTACGATTGACACATATGAAGCGCCTTTCTTGTGCAAACCACATGAAATTGGATATTGACCAATAGAATTTCTTAATTTCTGCATAGCAAGGTCAGCCCTTTTCACCAACTTTTTTCAGGTCTGCACTGGCGTTTTTGAACGCTCTATAGCTTGAAAACCACTTCGAATCAGGCAAAATCGACTTCATTTTCGGACTCAGCGGGTGCGAAAACCCTTTATATCTAAATATCGATATAGGTTTCGTAGTTTAAGACCCTTCTATCCTAGGTTGAATCTTGGTGTCAGGACTTATGAAGAGTACAATAATACCGAGTGTTGTTTCTTAAGTGGGCCAGAGAAGTACTACTCGTGCAAAAGTAGCTCTGCGCATAAATATAGGGGGAGATAAGTATTATATGTGCTCATTGGGTTTTTTATATATGCTACAGCTTCCAGGTCGCAGCCCACGTTGATCTGGGACGCCGTTTATATATATATGCTGCCCTCAGAATGCCCAGCTGATACCAGGCATTCGGAGCCATTTGCTTATAAATTGACGGCAATCCGCGATATATGAACAAGGATGGGGAACGCCAAATCGGAGTGGAATCCTATTTATATATATCAAAACAAGGATTCATCCGCTTAATAAGCACTTAAAGCGATCAATTTGCAAAAAAATAGGACCTAGTGGTCGGTTTTCACAATAACTGCACATGTATTATTGTGCTACATGTATTCATTCAGCAATTATTTTGGGTCATTGAATTTGCTTATTGGTGGCACACAATTATTAATATCTCGATGAAATTGCGTAATTTCTAATCATTTCTTAATTTGTTTTTGTTTTTATTGGTACCGGTATATGTTGCGGTATCACGGAGATACGAGTCCGCGATAGGTGCTTCCTTCCCATGCTTGTGTTTCCATTCGTAAGTCTTTTCACTTTGTCGAGGCTGGTAAAATACGTACTACAATAATACATGTACTACATGCAGACTTCAATCGACAGTAGACTCTTGCGTTGCCTGGAACACGTTTGCATGCAAGTTTATTTTCCTAACATCTCTACACAACCAACACGACAAAAGCCCTACGGTATCAAGAGGAGGCACTTCCCCAGCTTGCGAAAATGGTTCTACACAGCGGAACACGCACTCACGCTCTGCATGGGTTTCGTCATCCATGCGTCTAGTCCTCCCTGAACAGGTAACTGTACGCGCTCAGCGCCGGCGCGCCGCCGAGGTGGGCGTAGAGCACCTTCGAGCCCTCAGGGAACTCGCCGTTGCGCACCATCGAGATCATGCCGTCCATGGACTTGCCCTCGTACACGGGGTCCGTGAGCATCCCCTCGGTGCGAGCGCACAGCCGGATGGCGTCCAGCGTGCCCTGGTTGGGCAGCCCGTACTC
>JAHQIV010001156.1:0-13446 GCA_030463285.1 Phytophthora europaea
GTTTGGCCAGCTGAGCTACTTGTGCCTTGTACGTTTCTTAGACGTATTGACGAGACCCTGCTTGAACCCAGATTCGTAAATCGTCCGACGAAAGGTAGCGATCGGGATCATACGTGTTTTCGATTTCACAAACCCAATCATCACCAGGGGCTGGTTCAGCAACTGCATCGAACTGTTTCTCGCGAGGCTCAATGCAGACATTGTGTAGGATAAAGCACGCCCGCTGACGCTTGCAAATTCGGACGATATCGTCCTCGCCCAGCAAATAAGCTGCACATTCGCTCAAAAAAGGAAACCGTCCTTTCATAATCCCGATACAATGCTCAATTGCAATGCGTTGGCTTGATAATCGGAAGTTGAACTGGGCATTTGTCAGGTTCCAGTGCGGCAGGCCGCTTGTAGGGACTGACTATAAACGGAAAGCTGACTCCGTACGCACTATCCCCAAGCAAATACTCGTTGGTGTCGAAGAAACCGCGCGGGGATCCGAGGCCATATTCGTGAAGGAAAACGCACGCTTGTCATGGACAGAGCCTGGTAGCCCGACCTGCTCGTTGAAGGAATATCGTTAGTTGATTCGACAAGATATTGTAAATACCAAAACTCACCTGATAGTATATGACTCGGCGCCTATGATCACAAACAATTTGGCCGTTCAAGCAGTAATTTGCTTTGCGCGAAAAGTAACACTCGGCGTCGACCTTGGGTGCGTACTTCAGCTGAAACATAGTGCCGTCAACAAACCCAATGCAGTTTGGAAAGCCTGTAGCGTGTTGCACGTGTGCTGATGTAACACCACGCTCTGTTTTAGTCGGCCACCGTACGAAAGAGCCTTCCAATGCAAGCACTGCTTCCACGACACGATCATTGAACTTTTTAACTGTGTCTAGCGCAGTGAAAGGAAAAAATCACCAGCGTAGTTAGAGAAAATTGGTGATATCAAAAACATTATGAGAGTAACAACAAACCTTCCCCAACACCGAAATATTGTGAAACCTGGTAGTATGACAGCGATTGCAGCGAATGCAAGAACACTTCTAGTTGAAGCTGAACTGGAGCTTGTTGCTGCTTTCCAGGTATCCGCTTGAAAACAGGGTGGTTGACCAGTGATGCGAGTAGAAAGCGGAAGCCGTCGACGCTTATTCGAAGATCACGGCGGGCTCGGACGGGGTCCTTGCAAAACACTCGTGCTGGATACCACTTGGCAGACTTGAGGACGTTGCTGCGGAACAAGTACCTTGTAGCAAGCACGTTTGTTACCACGCTAATGCCATCTAGCCCGCCGCCGCTGTCTTCCTCCTCACTTGAGTCCTCTACAGCGCATACAGGGCACGAGCTTCCAGAAGCAAGCTGTAGCTGCACGTGTTCCTTCCTTCACCATGCCAAGAATGGGAGCAGCAGCCAGTCAGCGCCTACTTGCTTCTGATTGGACAAATATCAGGATATATGTAGGTTCAGGCCCTCACGGTTGGAAGACTGCAGGTTTGCAACGATTGGCTAGCTGAATAAACCTGCAACCTGCGACACAAACAGCCGTGAGAACCACTAATATGTCATGGGAATGGGCGCTCGCAGTCATGGGAATCGGTGGGCAGGGACCGTCAAAAATCCCAACAGAGGAAGACTAATTCTGAATATTTTTGCCCATACTAAATACGAATACTGCTATCTGTGGCACATGAATTATAATAGTCTGGCCCCGACTAATTTTGAAGCCAGACTAATTTTGAGCCCAGACTAATTACCGTAATGACTTGCTACTGGAACTACCAGGAAGCAACTACTAGGTAGACCCTCTGGCTCATGGTGATCTTAAAGCGACGCGAGCGGTATCATATTGGAGACCATCTCCCGGTGATAGACGCCATGGGGCAGCTGCAGGGCAAAGCGACGTACCTGAAGGCCACGACCACCTTCATGAACGGTGCGCAGCCATATTTGCACGTGTGCTCTTGCCACCGTCTGCAGTCTAACCCTCTCGTGCTGCAGCCTCGGAGCGGGACGTGAACAAGCTCTGGCAGTGCTTCAACGACGTGGCCGAGGGCTTCGGCCTCAACCAGGACGAGCTGGTGGAGATCTGCCGCTCCATGCAGCAGACGCTCGAGATCCACGCGCGCAGCGAGATGGATCAGCTCAGCGTCGCGCTCTTCACGGCGCTGGACACGGACGAGGTGCGGGGCACACATGAGCACCACTTTGTGTCGTTTACTGATGCTTTTTGTGCTGTTTGTGGGTCGAAGAACGGACTGGTGGACGCCCTCGAGTTCCTGGGTACAATGGCCATGATGTCCGCCATGCCTGTTCCTCAGAAGCTCACGTGTAGGCGTTGCGGGGTCGTGCGTTTTGAGGTGACTGACTGACTGGCTGACAGAGGCTGATGTTGCTCTGCTGCAGTCGTGTACAACTGCTACGACTTCAACGAGACGGGCCAGTTGTCGCTGGACGAGCTCACATTAGCCTTCAAGTCCACGTTGACGGGGCTGTGCAAGCTCTGTGTAGGTGTGGCGTGTCCGACGGAGCTCGTGCTTGAAGACTTGGCGCAGTTCGCCTTCCAGAAGGCCCAAAAGCCCGGTGTTGACGAGTTCTTGTCGCTGCCAGAGTTCTTGCGCTTCGCGGAGACGACGCCTGAGGTGACCTCGTGGGTCGACTACTTCGACTGCCCGGCTGAGTACGTGGACGAACAGGACGGAGATGACAGCGACGCAGAGCGTGAGGCTGCTGCGGGTCTTTTGGTGCCTTCAGCACTGGACGATGAAGCTACAGCTAGGAAGAGAGACGCGAGTCTTCCACATGACGCAACAACACCGGACTTCACGACGGACAAGATGCTGGCAAGACGTCCTTGGCAACTCGCAGTGGTGAATGCGACGCCCAGTTCGCCACCCACGATTGATCCGCGGATGCCAGCGGCCAGTCTTGAGCTCGAGTGGATCTACGGCTTCAACAGCGACCTGCGCAACATCGTGCACTACGTCTCCCCTGCCGAGGCAGTCTACCCAGCAGGCAGCGTGGTAATCGTCTACGATACTGTGGCGCACCGACAGCGATTCGCGTGTCATCACTCGGGACTTGTTCAGACTTTGGCTGTTCACCCAACGGATCGCCGCGTGATCGCCACAGGCGAAGCCGCTTTGCTACCGAAAATCGTGGTTTGGTCTACACAGACGCTAAGTGAGAGTGGTGCTGGAGGTGGCGGCGGAGTGCTCAGCGTTCTTCGCGGCTTCCATCGTCGAAGTGTGTCACATTTGGCGTGGATGCCTAATGGTCGAACTCTCGTCACTGTCGGTCAAGACGAATTCCATTGCGTTGCTGTCTATCAATGGGAGAAGGCAGCAGCACCAGCGGATGGAGGTGCAGATAATGTTGAGGCTGCGGACTGGAGCAAACCCGCGGAGCTAATTTTTGCAGGCCGTGGGAGACGAGAACCCGTGCATGCGCTGACTGTGCTGAATGGACCGTCGGGACAGTCACAATTCGTGACGGGTGGACGGCGTCATTTGTTCTTCTGGACTCGGGAGCGCGATGCTCGGTATGCAAACCCCCATGCTCTCTTCGCACGACAACCCGGTGTCTTAGGACGCAAGGCAAAAGTGCAGACAATCCTGAGTCTTGCAGCTCTACCGGGCGATACCCAGGGCTCTGGCGCCATTGCAGGCACTGCTCGTGGACAAATGCTGCTGTTCGAAGGGCGCAACTGCGTACGCGTATTGTACGCTCACGCGGCTGCAGTAACAACTCTGTTTGCCTTCGGTGGTGGAGTTCTCAGCGGTGGCAAGGACGGTAAAGTGCGAGTTTGGAGTCGAAGGCTGGAGCCTGGCGCTCAATTTGACTTGGTGGCACTGGGCAGTTCTGCTCCCCGGGTTCGCAGTCTCGTGGCTTCTCCCGATGGTGGCGCAAAGCTGCTGATAGCCACTGCAGGTGCTGAGATTTTCGAGATCGCATCAAGTGACGGTTCCAATCTGCACTTTGGTCCGGTGGTCTGCGGACACTCAGCCTTCCAGCTTCACGGACTCGCTGTGCATCCACTGCGGCGCGAATGCTGCTCGGTGGGGGATGACCGCACTGTACGTGTGTGGGACCTCTCTGCCCATCGACAACTGCGCATTGCCGCTCTTGATGCTCCCGCTCGAGCCTGTGCGTACTCACCTGACGGTTCGAGCCTTGCTGTGGGCCAAGGTGCAGAAGAAGAAGAAGAAGAAGAAGAGGTCTCCACCGTAACAGACCCGGATTTATTGGCGTGGCTTCGGCGACAACAACCCAAACTGGTGAACCCAAACAAACAAGGCGCTTTCGCAGTGTTGACGGAGCCATCGCTTGCTGTGAAATTTGAGGCCAAGGACTCAAAGAGACCAATTCGAACAGTGCGATTCTCAGGTGACGGGCTTACTCTGGCGGTGGGGTCCAGCGACAACTGCATCTACTCGTATCACACTGAAGACTGGGCGTCCAAGGGTAAATGTCGTGCCCGGGATGCTGGAGTCGTCATCAACACCTTCGACTTCTCGACGACTGGTGAGTATATCGTGGCCAACGCGAGGAACCGTGGCGAGATGGTGTTTTTTGAAAGCTCTTCGGGCGTTGAGATCACACGCGTAGCCACTTTGAAGGACGTGGAGTGGCTGTCGTGTTCTTGTCCGTACGGATGGGGCGTTCAAGGGGCTTGGCCGACTCGAAAGACGCAGGCGTTTGACATCTCAGCGGTTGATCGCTCACCAGGTGCAGAGAATCCGATGCTCGTCTCGGGAGACACGCTCGGCTCGTTGCGTCTCTATCGGTATCCATGCGTGAATCCCGAGTCGCTGTGTCAGGTTGCGCGGGGTGCCGCTAGCACCATTTCCGCCGTTCGCTTTACTGCGGATGGAAACTACGTCGTGGCTAGTGCACGGGACGAGCGATGCATTTTTCAGTGGCGCGTTGAGCGTGAAGAAGTGGACGTTGACGGAGGAGTGACGGGCAATGGGGACGGCGATGATGTAGCAGCTACGTCTGACGATGAGCGAGAGATTAATCACGGGACGGAGCGCTCTCCGTTTGATGAGGCCGTGAGCATCGGAGACTTCGCGCTTGAGCTGTTGGCAGAAAAACTGCAGGATCCGACCATAAACCAGGAAGAGGAGGAAGTCGCGACAGAGGGAGAGCCACCAAAGTCCAGCTCTAGTCCGCCTACCGTTTCAGCTCCACCTCCGTCCAAACCATGGGTCAGTAGTAGCGTCCCGCCTTCGGAGGCTCCAGATGAAGGCGACTTGGAGCTCTCAACCGTGCCCAGCGACAGCTTCGAACTCGAGTGGGTCTACGGATATCGCTGTCACGATGTTCGCAACAACCTTTTCCTGACACGTGCCAAGGGCTTAATGCTCTATCCAGCTGCAAACATCGTTGTGATACTGGACAGTAAGCTCTGGCTGCAACGTCACTTCAAACAGCACACGGACGAGGTCACGAGTCTCGCAACACATTTCGGCCAGAGTGGTAAACCGAGCAACGCTGCGCTGGAGGTTGCAGCGTCCGGCCAAATGGGTCGCCTCCCAGTCATCCACGTGTGGCGCATCGACTCGCTCGAGGTACTGGCATCTCTTCGTGGATTTCATCGCCATGGCATCGCTGAGCTGCGATTTAACTCTGCAGGGAACCTGTTGGCGAGTGTTGGGCTAGACGATCGCAATTCACTCGCGCTTTATGACTGGCGAAGTGGCACGCTATTAGCACATGCGAGCACGACGTCGGTAGGTCGCATTCTCGGCATGAGTTTTCAGCAGGAGGCTGCCACGAAGGGCGCTGCACCAGTATCCGACGACTCCATCGCAGTCGCAGAAGCTCCAGTAACTCCCGTCGTGATCGTGACTGTGGGCGTCAAGTCTGCATCCTTTTGGCGTCTAGCAGCAGGCCAGACCCTCGTCAAGAAAGACGCACTACTCGGACGCAAAGGTCGACAAGGAGGCTTGCCTCCTTCTTTCCTGAGCGTCGTGTGCTGCGGCAAGGACGCCATCGCAGGTACAGTCAGCGGGGATTTGTATCGCTTCAAGGGCACCGAGCTCTCCAGCCTTGTACCAGCGCATACGCGAGGCGTGGCAGCTTTGTACTGCTCCTCGTCAGCCTCAGCAGCAATTGCTAGTGGCGGTCAAGACGGTCTCGTGAAGCTTTGGAGTGTCGACTTGGAGTGTCTGGCTGAATTCGGCGAGTTTAACGCGGCACACCACGCAATACGCAGCGTTTTCTGGGACGCAACACGGGAGATGCTGCTAGTTGGCACGCGAGGCAGCAGCATCCACCTCCTTTCGTCGCTCGACGGTACTCCGGTGGGTATGAAAACACCCGACGGCACCCCCGTGACATCGTTGGAGACCCATGCACGAGGCGAACTGCATGGGCTTAGCGTGTGCTACTCCAAGTCGCGAGGCTGCACTACCGGCGACGACGGTATCCTTCGCATTTGGGACTTAGCTCATCACATCGCGGTGATCTCCAGTAAACTCGACACTAGCAGCCGCGCGTGCGCGTACTCTCCGGATGGAGATTTCATCGCTGTGGGCTTGGGGAGCGGAGGAACTGGAAGGCGTCACAAGAAAGACGGCAGCATGTTGGTGTTTGAAGACCGCGGACAGAGCGTGGAGCTCGTGTACGAGACCCGCGATACGAAGCAGTCCGTGACGGTTTTGCGCTTCTCCCCTGACGGTCAATCGCTTGTCTGCGGGGCGTTTGATGGCTCCGTGTACATCTACGATGTGCCAAGCAACTACACGAAGCGTGCTGTGTTCTCCAAGCACAAAGCTCCGGTCACGCACCTTGATCTGGCCAGCGACTCTCAATACGTGCGCAGCAATTGTCGAGGCTTTGAACTCTACTTTGCGGATGTCACCACCGGCTCGCACGTGGCAAGCGCCACAGCGCTTCGCAACCATATCTGGGACAGCTGCAGCACTATCTACAACTGGTCCAACCAAGGCGTTTGGCCTGTGGCTCCTACAGGACTTGGCGATGCTGTGAAACGGGAGATCACTTGCTGTGCCTGTTCGTTGCCCGGAGCTCCCTACCAAGGCAGCAATGCCATCCTCGCTGCAGGGAACTCTCACGGGGTGATCAGCGTATTCAAGTATCCGAGTTTCGTTCAAGGAGCTGGTGCGAAGACGTACTATGGTCACAGCGGTGCTGTTGCTCAATTGGGTTTCTCGGGGGCTGGTGGCGCGATTTGCCTCAGCATCGGTCGCTCGGACCGCTGCATTCTTCAATGGCGACGGCTTTACGGCGCTGGAGGCAGCGCAGACGTCCCGACTAATGGGAATGCGAGCGTTGTGAAGGACCCTGAGGAAGACGCAGACCTGGAGGCGGAAGGACGCTTCCTGCCCGAGGCGTTCGTGAATGATGGTGGCGGTGTTCAAAGCGAGGTGAAACCATTTGTCAGCGCCATGTTGCCACCGTCAGGCGACGTGCAGGAGCCCAGTGAAGCGGACGGAGTCGCTGGTCAACGATCATTTGAGCTGGAACACGTTTTTGGCTTGCGTTCTCACGACGCCCGTCAGAACGCCGTGTATGCTCGGCCGAAGCGAATCGTTTATCCAACGGGGTGCGTTGGTGTGAGCTACGACCGGCGTGAACACCGGCAGCAGTTCTACACGGGACACACGCGACCGATATTGTGCGTTGCTGCATCTCCTTGCGGGGCTTTTGTGGCCTCGGGAGAAATTTGCGCCCAGAACTTCGCGCACGAGCGGCCACGCATCCACGTCTGGGAGCCGGCCACTTGCACGCGCGTGGTGGAGCTCAGTGCGTTTCACAGTAAAGCGGTGACCGCTTTATCCTTCAGCGGTCCCGACGGGAAATTGCTCGCCGCTGTGGGTCAGGACGAATTCCACTCGTTAGCTGTGTATCGGTCGGCTTCGGGACGCTGGTTCGACGGCGCGTTGTTTGCGAGCTCTCGCACAACTCGCCACGCTGTGTTCTTTGTCTGCTTCATCGAAGACCCGCAGAGTGCAGGGGGCTGTCGGTTGGTCTCAGGAGGCGACGACCACGTTTTGTTCTGGAAAATGGCACCACCAGCTCTCACCGCTCGGGACGGCATCTTTGGTGCTCGAGCACAGCGCCAACCAGTGCTGTGCGGCGCCTCAATGGGTGGACTTGTCGTCACAGGCTGCGCTTCGGGTCATCTTTATGCCTGGGAGGCTTGTGCTGTGTCACGCGTGGTTCCAGCTCACACAGGAAGCGTCTACGCCATCCACGCGACGCCCTCGGGGTGTGCTACAGGAGGACGCGATGGCCATGTGAAGCTCTGGGCTCGCACGACCTTGACGCCTCTAGCCGACTTTGATGTGGCTGGGCTTAAACCAGCTCCACAGGATGCCGCAGTGCGCTCGCTTTGCTGGGATGTGGCAGAAGACCGTTTGCTGCTCGGAACCAAAGGGGCAGAGCTGATCGAAGTGTCTCGCCTCACAGGAGACTCGATCCTTGTGTCTGAGAGTCATTATGACCGCACCGTTCAGCTACAGGGGCTCGCTGCGCACCCGCTGCGACCAGAGCTGGTAGTTACGGCTGGTGGAGACCACACTGTGCGTTTGTGGCATCTGGACAAGCGCTGCGTGATCGCGAAGACTGCGATGGATGGCGCACTGCAGAGTGTGGCGTACTCCCCGGACGGCAAATGGCTCGCGGTGGGCTTCGGGGGGTCTGCCGAAAGCAGCAAAAACAGTCATAAAGACGGCGCATTTGCCGTGCTAGATGGTCAGACGCTCGAGTTGCTGCACGAAGGCCGAGACAGTAAGCTGAGCGCTTTGGACGTGACGTTTTCGCCAGATCTGACGTTGCTGGCGTTGGCTTCGGCCGATCACTGCGTGTACTTCTACTCGACTCTCGACGACTTCTCGCTGCGCTTCAAGTTCTCCAAGTCCAGCGGTCGAGCCACCCGACTGGACTTCGCTGTCGACAGCAGCATGGCACGCGTGTCGAGTGACGCCTTCGAGCTGTTGTTCGTGAGCACGATGGACGGCAGCCACATCACGTCGGCCGCCAGTGCTGCAGACACCACGTGGGCGTCACACAAGTGCCTCTTTGCGTGGGCTTCCCAAGGCGTCTGGGACATCGCGGGGAAGCCCGACGATCACGTCCACGCCCTGGCAAAGGCAAACACGCAGGAGATGCTGGTGGCGGCTACTAACCAGGGAGAGATTCGCGTCTACAACACGCCGTGCCTTTCCAGACACACGGAGCAGCACAAACTGCATGGTCACAGCCTGCACGTGGCCAACGTGGCCTTCACGTGCGACGACTCGCGACTGGTTTCCATCGGTGGCAATGACAAGAGTCTGTTCGTATGGAAGATAAGCAAGAAGAGGGCTTGAGGAGGGAAGGCAGCAGATAGATAACTGAGCCGGGAGGTCATTCACTTCAACATGGTAAGCCAATCAAACGGAGCGATATTTTTCAAAAACACGAACATTGTCGATTAGCTCCCTCGAAACTTTTGCTAAAACAAACGAAACTAAAACTATAGACACAAGCTACGCATGGAAGACACATAACAGGTTAAAGGAGACTGCAAACTCATCCGATCCAAGGTCCAGTCGAAACATTTCGCTGGTCCACTCCTTACGACTGAGTGGCGTCCGAGCCTGGAGGGGGCCCCCACGATCCACTGCCCATAGGTCCCCACGATCCGCTGCCCGGAGGTCCCATATTGTTCGCATTGGCCACTCCTCCCTTGGCGGTGATGGTCGAGGCGGCACTCACGCTCTTGGCGAGGGTCATGTCCACTCCCACCGAAATCCAGGCGAAGATGCCGTCCTCCACGGTGTCACCCAGCAGCGCGTATTCCATGATGGGGTCGAAACCGGTGGCCGCAGACTGGTTGTAGATGTTGTCGTTGGCGTTGAGCGTGATTTTCTGTGTGTTGGTAGCGTACACGCCAGTGGCTTCCACCTCTGAAATGAGCGCTTGGTCGAAGAAGAGCTGACCCACGTGAGCACCCACCCCACCCGAATACGTGTTGTTCTTGAGCACTGTGCCGTTGTACGACCCCAGCACATGAATGTGCGTCGTGCGTCCCGTGTAGTGACCAGGGAACACGGACGAGAAGGTCACGACACCATCGACATCCGTCGGTGCGAGCCCGCGGAATGCCGTGCTGTTGATGTTGGAAGCGTCGGATGTGTCACCGTTGCCGATAGCGACCACACCCGAGTACACACCCGTGGCGTTGCAGTGCCAAAAGTCCACGAAGAGGTTGTTCACAGGCTCGCACGTATTGACGTCCACGAACTGCAGCTCTGCATAGAGACTGACGCCTGCTTGGCCCTCTCTCACGTCGGTACGGATAAATTCGCCGTTGACGTAGTAGGGGCCCTCCGTCACCTCAGGCTCGAGCACACACTTGACGTCACTGCCGAAGAGAACGCTTGCATTGACGTCAGATACGTCCTTGATCACCAGATTGGATTCGTGTTCCATGGCAGTGCCACCTTTCGTCTGCGAGACGTGGGCGTAGCCTCCCAGTCGACGGCGAGCTTGCAGATTCTCCAGCGTGGTCGCACGTCGAGCAACGTTACGCTTCTGCAGCTTCCGGGCTTGCGGTGAGTCCTTGCAACCTTGCAGAGAGCGGTGACTGTCGGTCTGGAAGAGGCGTCGTTGCGCGAGTTCCATGACCGACTGTGTGTGAGGCTGCTGGCCGATCGGATGTGCGGAAGTTGTCATTGCGGAGACCACCACAGCAGCGAGCACGAAGAGCGTCAATAGTCCAGTCATCGTAGTGCGTGGTGGGTGTTGTGTCGACTGGTTCTTGGTGAATTGGAAAGTGAGCTGAAGCAAATGGTGGCGGGTATTTCCCTCGGAAATCCTCGAAAGGGGGTCGACGGTGCCTAAGCATGCGGCGTTTAACGTTCGGTTTGAGGGTGCAACGGCTAAAATCGGGGTGATATGGCATGAATCTTCATTGTTGGTGCAGATTGCCAGTCTGGTGGTGCAGGTGGGTCGGTGGGGATAGCTCGAGATCACCTCGCAAGAGTATGCCACCGTCATAGTTGAAGCTGCTTCTGCTAGTCGCCCGTAAAATCCTTCCCAGCTGACTTTTAGTCGCTATCGCGTGGGTCGAGTACAGAGAGATCCGGCGAGCCACTTCAACTTCTACAGCGCTCACACGTCACATATAAATGTGCACCACACCATCACTCAGATTCCGCTTCAAGAACAAGGCGATGGGGCGCGTCTTCGAGGAGTTCGTGGACAGCACGCGCATCTTCCGCTGCGCCAAGTGCAGCGCGCACCTGGCACGCAACGAGGACATCATCTCCAAGGTGGCCAGCGCTCTCTCTGTCGCTTGTCTAAGCCCTCTCTCGCTCTCTCTCTAAGCTGCCACTTCTCTCAAATGCCCAGAACTTCCAAGGCACCAGTGGCAAGGCCTACCTCTTCGACGCAGCGTGAGTCGCCCGCAACGACCTGCGTTCTTGGCCCATAGCTTCTCACCTGAGCTGCTCCTAATTCCCAGCGTCAACGTGTGCACGGGGCCGCCCGAAGAGCGCATGCTCATGACGGGGCTGCACGTCGTGCTGGACCTCTACTGCAACACGTGCTGGAGCCCCGTGGGCTGGAAATACGTACGCGCGTCGGTGGCGCTTTGCTCTCGCTCTGTTCTGCTCTGACTGGGGGTTGCATGTCTGTCTGACTGGTTGCCTACATGCAGAAAGAAGCACACGAGGCGTCGGAGAAGTACAAGGAAGGCAAGTTCATTCTCGAGTTAGCCAAGACGGACCAGCTGCCCTGAACAGCGTGGAGCTTACGGCAGTCAGTGCGGGACGGACGGCGGGCGGTAACTACAGCAACAGCAGCGTGGACGACACACAAGCAGCACGCACAGTGAACTCCAACCATCCTCCTCTCGCTTTCTGTCTGCCTCTCTCACGCTCTCTCTCTTTGGCCCTGAAAGTCCAGCCTAGTGACCGTTGATACATGTTACCGAGTACTGTTTGTTCAGCCACCCACCGCCTTGTTTCTCTTGCTCTCTTCTTTACAGGAATCCACTCGTGTAACGCTGCTGCTCCAACTCGCGTGGAGGATAGTAATGCGCCTGCACTTGGTTCCCGCCGAAGAACCGGCCGTGCAGCGCCTGCTTGGCCTTGTTGGCGCCGACTGCATCGTCAAACAACACAAACACGCGCACGTGGTCTGCCAGCTCGTGGATTTCCACCTTCTTGACGTTACCGAACTTGCCACACTCGCCACGCACCTCATCTTCCAGCTCCTCGTCCACCTCTCCGCAGTTTACGAGGTTCATCAAGCAGAGGCAGCACTTTTCTTCGCCGTCTGCAACGTCCTTCACGCCTTCGACATCATCCTCGGCAAAGGTTGCTGTCTTCTTTGGCTCCTGCGCCATTCCATTAGCCCCGTCAGTCGTGGCACCTGGGCCATCGCGCACAACCTTGTCCTGGCTGATGGCAAGGTTGATCAGCATGGCAGCTTCGCTGGCCTTGCCCACTTTGAGAGGCTGGCCAGCCAGCTCAAACCCATTCATGTGCTGGATAGCACTTGCTGCGCAACTCTCCTCCACGAACTCCATGAAGCCGTACCCGCGGTGCTTCAGGACACAATGACATAGCACGAGTCAGCTTGCTTTTGTGCCCAGAATCCAATGATCTGTTATTGCTTACCACTCCGGACTCGAGGGGCGAAACAGCAGCCATGACACAGGAACGGATCGCTCCGAACGGGGAAAATATACTCTACAGACACGCATATACGTTAGCAGTGATCAAAGATGAAACCCTTCGTCTTCAAAAAGACACACATACCTCCAAGTGCTGGCTGTTAAGCTCCACACGGACATTAGCGATGTAGACACACTTCGTTGGCACGCTGTCATCGGTGAAAACAGAAAAAGTGGGTCAGCCCGATGGTAAGGCAGGCTAGATGTAGTAGCACCCGCAAATGACACTTACTTTTTAATTGCCTGCTGTCCGATAGAAAGCGAATCATTTGGGTTCGTGTTTCCGCGATGCGGACGACCAACCTGCAGGACAGTGCACAAGTCAGCAGACTAGCCAGAGCACATTTTCCTCCTTTTCCGTCACCGTGAACTCACTCGGATCGCTCGGTTGGCCAACGGAGTTCCATTCAGCACTTGCACAGCACTCTCTGCTGCCAAGACGTCATCGTACTCCAAGAAGCAGAAACCCTTCGACCGCGACGCTCTGACGAGTCGAGTCACCCATCACATGTAGCAACCAAAGCCGCAGATCAGTAACGAGTAGAAACACACACACCACAATCTCAGCTTTCGTACCCAGGCTCGAGCGACAGATCGATCGAGTGGATGGCTCCGAAGGGCGCGAACGCACTGCGGATGTCCTCCTCCTTGAGGTCGTAGTACAGGTTGCCGATGTACAGGCGGCGCGCCAGATCGTTGGGCGACACGTTGGCGCTGGGCAAGTTGAGCGACAGCAAGCTGGCCTGCGCCAGCGCCCGCGCCCT
>JAHQIV010001157.1:0-13444 GCA_030463285.1 Phytophthora europaea
CAGCTTTTTAAGCCCGTCCTGTTGGTTCGGGGGTAAGTGGGCAAATTGCTCCATCCTCACAGAGGGACAGTCGTAAGACTCAGGTGTCGGATTGACTACAAGTGCTACCAAGTGCAGCGGGGCTGACGTAGCTAGTGTCAGAGGAAGACTAACAGACTCAGAGAGTCTACAGTACTTTCGATAGCCTTAACTCTATACGAGAGTTAATAGCGAGTACCGTAAGTTTCCTACTTACGGCCTCCAGAGAAATATAATACCTTAAACAAGGCAAATGAACTCTTGGCTTCAAAATGTGAACTGAATGTATTGTTGTTAGTCGCGGCAGAGCCGCCTGTTGTCTGGATGTATAGGACTCACTATCTATCATAGTAGAGCCTAGTCTAATGCATATGGGTGGCCCTCAAGCCACCTACTGATTTAATATGAACTAAAGGGGTGTGCAACACATATCTCGTATGTGACACACTATTTGATGTAACCCCGTTACAATTTCAATTCATCTTCAACACAACCTAACTTTAGCGCACGTGTGCTTTTATTGGTCTGTCCTACGGTGTCAAGGTGCATCCACGAACGACGTCTCGGCATCTTAAGCGAACAGCTGGGTTCCGTCTGGGTGACTTTCGGCGATTTCCTCGTGATAGAAACTCCGAGCGTGCCATTCAAGAGCGCTTTCGCTACGCAACTGGTATGCCCCAAAAGTTTGGACAGAACACCCTTAACGAGGCGGTGTATTTCGACGAGATGAACCTATCGCGGTGTTATAAGCGTAAGGCGTGGTCTATTGGTGGCTGGAACCCCACTGTTCCTGACGCGCCGTGCAGTACAAACCCTGAGCACCTAACACTGCTTTACGCGGCGTCACCTGCGTTTGGAACCCTGTACTTCGAGATAATCGAGGGCAGCGTCACAGGGGAGACCTGCTTATCGTTCATGAAAGAGATGATGACCACCTACATGAGAAAGGGGCTGGCAAGCCGTAAACGAGCCTTCACCGTGGACAACGCGTCGATCCATCACCGCGATCCTGTCAAAGACTACATGACTGGCAGTATCGTGTCGGAGAAGATTGCGCTGGAGTTTTTGCCTATCTACTCGCCTTTCCTAAACCCCCTCGAAGAGGTCTTCGGCCAACTGAAGTCACGCCTCTGGCGAGATCGATCCGGCGCCGCCGTTACCGACGAAAGCAAAAGCTTACTCAAGCGAAATCTATCTCAGGAAGTGCTGCCCATCACGAACGACAATGTTCACCAGTATTATTTCCATGTTGAGCATTTCCTAAAGTTTGCCGAAGATCGCACCCCGGTCTTCACTCGGCAGCTCTACGAGGCTAGCCATAGCGGTGATGAGGCGGGCCTCTGCCCCATGCTTCCGGAAAGTATTGAGCGCCTACTGGATAGCTATCTTCCTGAGCGCTACACCGAGTTCACACCAGAAGCGCAGGCTGACGTAGAGCAGTCATACGGCTGCAAGCGGTTGACAATGACCATGATCGATGATATCGCAGCTCGGCACCGTAGAGAGGGAGACTCGGCCAGTATTGTAGGCGACGCTATCGGCAATGGAGGTGCGGCAAGCGAGGCAGAGTACAACTTCTAGTAATAAAGGCAGTACGGTACAGTAAGCAGGACTGTTTTTCGGCTCAGACTGACTGGCGAAGTGGACCCTTCACCAAGGCGAGAAGAGCAATGAGGAGCAGACAAGGAGGAGGACAGCGCGACGAAAGGACAAAGGCAGTAACACAAACTAGGTGTCTTGCAAACTAGGTGTGAAGGCAAATCACCTGGCCGGTGGAACTTTAAGACGGCAGCAGTACAGACTAGTGGCGCAACGGACAAGGAGGCGGCTGCCGATAGGCAGCATGGAAAGATCGCGGCGGCAGCAAACATAAAGATTATGGGAGGAGTAAGCAAGGTGACGGCGAGTGCAGACAGCCATGACATCGCGTGCGAGGGTGGCAATTGTGCGGCTGAGGCGTGCTGGCAAAGGTCGCTGCCAAAGATCGCCCGCCCCAAAAGTCACGCCCGACGAAGACCAAAAACAGCGAGGCGAGCAGCGAGCTCAATTTAAGATCTGCGGAGTCGGTCGCAAGCCGAAGACGCACACGAGCGCGAGCAGCCGAGCGCACGCCAAGCAGGACATTACGCCGGTCAGGTGTAGTGCAGCAGCAAGTTAACGAAGGAATATACTTGAGTCCCCCGAGCCAACATCTACTTGGACCAGCTAGAGGAGAGCTAGTGAAGAAGCCACTGTCGAACAAGGTCGTGCAGAAGCAAGCAGGGCGGAAGCAACAGCCGGCTGAAGCAGCCAGAGTCGCTGAACTACTGGTGACTCGCGTCGACAGGCCCCACGGCAGAAGTCCGTCGAAAGGGAGAACACTAAGGCTGTGCGCGCACGTGGGCACGGTATACACAGTGACAGCTCCAGTCAACTATAGCCTCTCTGGGCCTAAAGAGGAAGCAAAGGGTCGAGAGCACGTGCAAGCAGTACCTGGGACAATGTCGGTGATAGCAAAGCTCTGTCTGTCAAGTAGATACTGTACATTGCGTATTTAGCTGAGCTGTCATCGTTAGCCACCGGAGACCTCGGAGCTGCAGCAACGAGATCCGGACAAGGTACAGGTGGTAGCTGATAAAACAGAGGTAGCTTACTGTACTAATCGATCAAAAGTGACAAAACCATCCATCCAGGTGGTCCAGGGATGGATGAGTTTTGTCACTATTATGTATTAGTTTTGTCCTCGTCATGCAAGTCTTTTGTCGTTCGACGGTACTATCAAACCGAAACATGTAAGACTATGTTACTAAGCACAGAGTAGGATCTCAAAGATTTCAGCTAGCTTCGCCGTCTTACAATACCATGAGCCAACATAGTTTCAGGACCAGTGACCCAGATGTGTTTGGGTGCGCACGCAGCACCCGCCATGTTCTCATCCCCGTAGCCGTCCTTGGTCTCTTCGTCCTCGCTCTCCGCCTCCCACCAGGCCACCTTGTGCAACTCTTTCTTAATGGATTAGACCTTCGTAGTTAGGCGGTTGACGAGCTTCCTGCGCTCGTTTTGAAGAGCCACCACCTTTGGTCCGCAACCAGACTTGCGGAATAGGCGCTGCTTCAGTGTTGATGGTGTGTTTACATGTTAGTTCGAGGTGACCCTGCCAACACGTGGTCGTCTTCCAGTCTTTTGGGCTACCGGGCTGCATTTTGCGTGGGTGTCTAATGGATGGTGCCATGGAGGATGCCGAAAAATAGATATGCATGACAGACACTGGCAGCGCAAGCGCGTTCCTCTAGCTGTAGTTGCTATTGTACTATATGCGCTGAGTAGTACTACCACAGTACTATTATTAATAATATCACTGATTGAATGCATTGCACTTCTACAAATCGATATGATAAATCTCAGTGAAAATCAACGATTTGGGGAGATTCCTCCTCTTTCAATTACCTAGGAAAAACGTAGGAATCCTCACGGGCAACGAAAGCTCTCTTTCTATTGGATAATCTACAGAAACTTTTCTCCAATCAGGGTATTCTTCGGGAGCTGCTAGACGAGCAAGGCGGAGTGTAGTTCCGAGGGACATCCGGATACTCGGCATTTGCGAGTCGAAGATAGGAGATGCAAGTTCTGTATCCATGGTTTAATTACTTTCACTGCCTGCTGTTCAGTCATGCCTAATCTAGTTTCATAGCCTACCTGGCGCACCCGACTGAAGCTTTGAAGCCTCCATGCGTTCGATCCCGACTGAATCATCCATGCGTTTCAATCCTGGAACGAATGTAGTCATTCCATTATCGTAAGCTGCAGGTAAAGCCATTTCTTGGCGCCGATAAAGATCCTAAATATGCGCTGCGATTCCCACTTCGCGTCCCCACACTGACGATTTTCCGCTTCTCCAAGAGGGAAGTCTCAAACCCTCTCGAAGTAAACTGCGTGTGGTCGAGCTGACCTGTGTCTGTGAAATACTTCGGCGCTTCGTCGCCTTTAGTTGATCAGATCCTTCGGGATGTAACATTGAAACTATCTTGATATGCGCGCATCATTTTGGACGGCACGCACGCATCCCGTACATCTTGCACAGTGACTTCTCTTGTTGCACTCGCATTTTGTGTAGAAGCGAGCGCCGATGATGACCAGCTTAAGGGGAGGGGTACCACGGCCGAGCTGAACGTTGAAGAGAAGTCAGCAATGCTGCACATCGAAGACGCCGGCGCCCGAGGGTGGTGGAGTGGGGCCGGATTAGACTCAGCGGAGGCCGCGGCCGAGCTGGACTTGGTGGTGGCTGCGAACGAGCATGACTTGGTGGTCCGAGGCGGACTCGGTGGTCGTGGCGGACTTGGTGGTGGGCGAAGCCGAGCCGGGCTCGGAGGAGGGCGGGGGCTTACTGCGTGAGCGCGGTGGCAGGTTTATCTTGCTTGGTCGGAAGGCTGGAGCTGGAGGGTTTGAGGCCTTGAAGTTTGTGCTAATCCTAGCGAGTCGGTTTCATAGCCTACGAAACCCGAGCCATTCGGCCACCTTCGCGACTCTATACATATTCCAGTATGTTAGTTTGTACTGTCACTGATGATGTTGTTGATTCGGCCGCAATATTTCCTACGATCACATACAAAGTGCCATATACGGCCTACGTCTCGACGACAATCACCGTAACGGTAGACCAAGTCCCACTCGTTCCTGCGTTCGGGCTCACCACATATAAGTGTCAAGGCCTCACAGCTGATCATTGGTCCTCTTCGCTACTCAACACATGCAGCCTCAACGCTCCTCTTTTTACGTCGCGGTTACGCCCGTCAAGTCCATGCAGCACATGCTCCTCCTAAAGTTTCTAACATTATAGTTTCTCAAGAAAGTCACGTCATCGCGAGCCACGCTCGACAACCTTCATCACCTTGGACACTTTTGCGACCACCGCCACGCCACCTCTACCTCTAAATGTTACCTATATTTCAGAGCTTCATCGTGCCCCGTGCGACTTTGAATAAAATACGAGACTTCAGAGTTTTCAAGCTAGTATAAAATACTAACTTGAAAACACGGTAAGTCTCGCTCGTATCCTAGCTTGACATGTATGCTGTTGTTAGCGTCACGCAAATCAAACTATTATATAGGACAAGTAAATCGCCAAGCTCAGTTGCACGATTATTTTTATTTATTAGTCATACGTTTTGCATTGCTGTAACCCAAGCATTGTTGCTCCAACTTAAAAATCTTGATAATTAAGTAATGATTATCCTCCACCTTAATCGAGCGCAAGTATATGTATGGACTGCTGCTATATTTTGCTCTTACATTATCTTGCTTTGCTTTCCTTATTATTGCTACTGTTCTGTTATCTAACAGGCCTAAAGCCCGCGAAGCAATTTTGCTTTGCTTTGCTTTTTATTGCTAATGTGCTGCCTTGCTAAATTGACAGAAACATCATGCAGGCAACTTTGTACAAGAGGGCTGTGCAACTTTCGCAACATAAGCAAAACTGTTGCCTCATGTAACGCAAATGTTGCCTAATCGAGTTCTTACGAACTGCGAATTGCTACGTACTAAGTATGCAACATATCAGATGCATTTCTGTCTCTAGCTTTGCATGTCGAATGTACACTTGGTAGAACGATTAAAGCGATATCTACAAGCATACCATATTCTCGCGTGTTAATCACTCATCTGGGGGAACTCAGACTTGAGTTGGAGGCCTCATCGTACACAGCATCAATACTAATGTAGCTGGCCTGGTACCGTGAATATCGGAGTGAATGACCATGTGGTAGAAACTTCACTCCCTATGAATAAACTGCGAATCTTAATGATTTTTTTGCGCGGTAAAAAGAAGGATGGCACTCTTCGCGTCCAGGTTTTGTCCTCCAGGTTTTGTCCAGTTGTCTGTACAGGTATTGTCGAGGTGGAATATATTTCATTTTTATTTCTGTCATTTTGGATTTGCCTCACAACCACCAGTTGGGGAGGGGACATGGTATCTGCTGCGCCGCGCTGCTGCGATGGCGCTTACTCATAAAACGGCCCAAATCAAGGCACAGATGGCCGAACAAGCTCGACAGGAGGAGGAGGCTCGTCTGGCTCGTGTGAGCAGCGCGCGCATACGATCCGAGCGAGCAGAAGCTCTGACAAGCCTTTGCTCGCACCAGCAACAAGGATGTGACCCCCCATGATCCAGACGAAGACGCTGATGAGGACGTCAACGAAGGCGCTGACAAGGATGCCGGTGACGATGCAGACGAGAAGGCTGGGGAGGAGGGGGGAGAAGACGAAGAGGCTGACAAAAAGGAAGAAGCGGGGAATGGCGAGAAGGTCGACGAGGAGGAAGAAGGGCAAGGTGACGATGAGGAAGAAGGGGAAGATGATGAGCTGGCTCGTGGCCGGCAATCCTGCAAAAGTACATGGAAGCTACACGCCAGAAGATCGTCATCAAGGAAGTGATAAATACCGCCCGTCGAAATGCTGAGCTGCTCGCAAGTGAGCTTCCGAGGCCGCCCTGACTCAGAGATCCCCTTGGTCCCCGCCAAAATAGATCCATATCAACGCAAGTATATATGCACGCATGACTGGTCGGTGCGTGAGTGATCTACTGAGAAGTGGACGTCGCACATGCTGCACCGCACGGGGTGTCCTTTTTTCAGATGCTGGCACAAGTGAACAAGAAGTGTGATGGAACGAGGGGCATCACGATGAAGCGTGATGTGTTCTGTCACAACCACGTGGTATCGGAAGACATCTACCGGTCTTATCCAGGTATTTGACAGGTTCCCGTAGATTCCCCGCTGATGCCAGGTATTGACTTATTGGTTGAAGCACAAACGGGGACCCAGAGCGTGTACGACTACATTCGCAAGTATTTCAACCATCGTGTGATAATGGACGATGTCGGTAACATGGTCGGACGGATGCGCAACAAAGGCAAGTTTCGAAGTGAGAAGTGAAATCTGCACTATATGATATTCTTACTGAGCTTATGTTGTATACTTAGGTCACGAACTTTCAGACAACGACGCCGCTGCGGAGATGATCATTAACTTCAACCTGGAGTCACCGATGAATGTGACGTCCGTGCACGAGAATGAACGTGGCGGCACTTGTGTCATCTCGTTCACGAGTGGTCATATGTGCGCAATGCTATACAGCTTTCCGGAGGTGATCCAGATGGAATGCACGCATAAAACGAATCAGTACGTAACGCCCAGGTATTCTACGGGTTTTGGCAGGTTTTGACCAGAATGTTATTGCTTTTTCGAACAGATATAACTATCAGCTGTTGACAATGGTTGCAGTGGATCAGTACGGACAAGGTCAACCTGTGTAGTACTCACTAATTGAAACGACTTCTGATTGGCATATGGTCAAGTGTCTAGATCACTTCGAGCGTGCAAATGAACACTGGTGTTTTGTCCGAATGGTCATCGTGGACAAGGACATGCGCTAAGTGAAAGTGATTCACAAGAAACTACCGGAGGATCGGGTGCTATTGTGCCTTTTTCACGTGATCAAATGGCTCCATATCACGCCACCAAATTTGGAGCCTACGGAGCAGATGTGCAGACACAAATGACGCACACTGTGCCAAACCTCACGTACGCCAGAAGTGCCGCCGACTACCCGGTTCATCGCGATGAATTCAAGAGTTGGCCGGAAGGGATGATCGAACAGAGCTATGGGAGTATTTTGAGAAGAGTCGGGATGTCTGCAAGGAGATGTGGGCAATGGCTTTTCGTGTGGACTTGCCGCACTTCAACAATCACACCAACAATCGGGTGGAAAGTCTTTTCGGCAAGTTGATGCGTCGTCTAAAAGGTCATCTGACGATGCGAGCGAGTCTCAACTTGCTGCAAGACTACCGATGGCGCGAAGAGGAATTGTACAAGATAAAGGTGGAAATGCCAGGAATGCTCCGAGATGTGAAGTACTCCGAGGAAATGATAATTGCACTTGGGATGATGACTGGATGGGTAGCTGCTGCAATCAAGACACAGTACGATATTGCAACGGACAGACCGGTTGCTGACAGCTACTCGTTCAAGGAAAACGATGCAACCATTGCCGTCCAGCGAGAAACCCACGAGTATCTTCTTCAAAAGAAAGATTGGGAGTGTGATTGTGAATTCTCACTGACGATGAAGCTTCCATGTCGAGATGCTGTGACGTATCGGCGAGCATGTGGCAGTCCGTTTGTCATTCCTTTCGCTGCAATCGCACCTCGGTAAGTTCAGGCCTTACCAGGTTCTCTTCATGTTTTGACCCGGTGTCTAACATCACCTTCGCTTTGCATGTTGATAGATAGTTTGGTCAAAACAGACTTGAAACACACGAGATCGCGAAGATTCAGGAACCTTTCGTTGCAACGATATTAAAATCCTCTCGTGAAACACGCACCACCACTCTGAATGAAACTAAAAAGTACCGGGGTGCTCAACAGGGTTTTGCACGCATATTTAGCGAGATAGTCCGGTTTCCTTATGATGAATTCGCAGCTGCGATGACGCAGTTTGACCTGTGGTGGCACAATTTACGCCAAGGTCGCTTGACCTTGGATCCACCACACACGGAAGCAAGTCGCAAACCCCGGTCTGACAGATTTGAACGTGCGAGCGGAGGAACGACCCTTGAGATTCGGCCTAGTGGATGTGCAGGCGGATCGAGTTGCGATAGCCGTGATGATTCGGGTGATGAAGCGTCTACGCAGGTAGCTGATGCAGGTGCGAAATCTACGGCAAGTGTCGCGGTAAAGATCCCGTTCAGTGGCACCATAAAACGTGTAGGGCGGCCTTTGCCAAACCGGAACGTAATTCGAGAGCAAACATAGATCGATTTGAAAGAATACAACCAGGGAATTAATTAACGAGCTATATTTCGAGAAACGGACGTGTGTGAAGTCGTCGCTGGCCTTAAGACGATTAAGCCTGGTGTTCGAGAAGTTGGTTTCTTCCTCGCGACATTCCAAGTGAGGTCTAGTGGAGAAAAGAAAGCGGTATCCTGGAGTGTGGATGGCGATTACGTGCATGATCAGGTACGCTTTCGTCTCTGCGAGTCAATCATTGACAACGCTTTGGAACGGCTGCGTACCGGACTGGCACAAAAGGAAGACATTGGCAAGATAGCGACGGCGAAAGATATGGATGTGCTAATTCCTTCATAGTGATCGTCGCAAAAGTGGGCCAGTTCACCCGTGATCAACTGGAAGCAATGCAGTGGCTACGGAATTTGCAAGCTAAGTATCGCGATGCTGTGATCTGCTGTACCTGGCTCTACCGCGAAGTGAGGGCTATTGTTGAACAACCTAGCTTTCCAGCAGGCGCATCCGAGGAAATCTTGAACTTCTGGCGATACAGGCCACTACGCGGCTTTGAGTTCGACTTAACGTACTCTGACTTGTACTGTTTCGGAGATTCTGCGTTGCTGAATGACGCGGCCATCCGAGCTTTCGCCGTATTTCTTACGCGCTACGGAAACGTTATGGTGTTAATATCGTTAATATCTCCGCCGAAGCAATACAAGGATATAGCAGCGAAGAAAAGTGTTAAGGGTATTTTTTCTGCTAGAAACATTCGTGTTACTACCCGTCAACTTTGGAGACTCCCACTGGAGAGGATTGATTGTGGACCGAGCTGCGAAAGTGGTGAAGGCTTACGACAGCAGGGGTGGCTAAAGAAAGCGACAGCGTTTAAAAAAGTTGGCATGTGAAATCAGTACCGGGCCTATTAACGATGTAGGGTTTAACGTTTGTGCGGTGGAGGAGCCGATGCAGACAGATACTGATAGCTGTGGGTCTTCATGTGCCGCTTGTTCTGGGCGTGCGTGAGCAGTGAAGCTCCAACCGATGGATCACTGACTGGTGTTACGAAGCTGCGATGGGCAATGCTGCGCAAGATCATGAAGGCAAAGCAGCTCCAGTTACTTAGAAGAAACGCGAGTAATCGCTAACGTTTTCAATACATGTTCAATACCTGTTGACAACCTGGAAAATACCTGCAGATGTTTCTGTAGCCATCAGTGACTGTTTCTGTAGCCACCTTAGTGGTGGCTCTCGCTTTGACTTGCCGACAGCCACGACAGCCCTCACTTCGACGTTTTGCTAAGTTGCGCACACATGAGTTTTCCGGGTGTGTATGCCTGCAGAGTACCTGAATGTTATTTGTGACTGCTGATTGGTAAGAGTTGGTTTGTACGTGGACTTGTTGTGATCACTTTCACTTTTGCGCAAGTGGTGCGCATATGATTTTTCCAGGTTTCCAGTACCTGCTTGATAATTTATTCATTAAAAATAAATTAGTTACATCTGATCCCGCTCTCTATAGGGATATCTGGACTAAACCTGTATCGTCATCTGGATAAAAGATGGAGAATCAGAAAGCGGAGTGTTTTCGAAATCTGGGAAACCTGGACGCGTAGGGTGTCCTAAAAAGTGTTATTGGTGTGGCACTCGTCAACCACCAGCACTCTATGATTCGGCATCCATTGCTGGCGGTGGTAATGCCCAGGCGTCCCAAGAATACAAACAGGACCTAACTAAATGCTGTTCAGTCACAGGCGGGCGTAACAGCGGTGGGCTGCTGCAGCTGCTGCTCGTGTGCACCGCTCCACGATTTATTGGTAGAAAAAAATGTCAACACGATCCAGTATGGTGGGTTTCGCACTTGAACACCAATTGGGGGACCTGACACTCCCTAAAGTCTTTCTGCCTGATGTATTTGTTTGCAAAACTCAAACTGCCTCTTACTATCGCTACCCTACCTGCCAGCTCGGGCAACAAGCCTCCGATCGTCGTGCCATCAACTCGATGGTTGGCAGTGGCATGGTTGCCACTGCCAATCTGAAGATCAGCCTGTCGCCCACTGCACGGGCTGGACGAGGCTATTCAAACTCAAACCCACTACAGTCCCCTCTCTCAAAGCCTCGTTCAGCTTCGTGAACTAAGTGTAACCTTGATTGTCGCCAACACAACCGAACGTGACTGTGTCCCCTCGTCCACAATCACACCGTGCTGGTGTACTTGACCGTGGCACCTCGTCCACCGTCACGCAGCATTGATAGTCGCCAACGCTGCCAAACTTGACTGTGTTACCCCGTCCACAATCATGTAACATTGATATTCACCAACGCCGCCAAACTTGACTGTGCCGCATCGTACACAATCACAGATAATCTGATTGGCGAAATAGTGCAGTAATACTGCTACTCATAGCTTTTGCTAGTCAAACTGTGGCGTCACATGGAACTTCAACTTGACGTTATGCAAATCGTACTGATGCGGTACACCATGTCCCCCGCTGGTCGGTGTTGTAGACGACTCCAATACTCGGTAAGTTGTGTATCCCCCGCAACCTGGACATAGTTGGCCACGAGAACTGGCACATCCCGTGCTATGGACGAGAAGGGCTCCAACGAGCCCCCGATCTCATCGAAGCCGCGCCAACTAATGGAAACCTCGTAGTCCTTGCGCACCGAACTCCAGCGATGCTTGCTTGATCTCCTGGGCATCCAATACAATGCCTTGGCTAAGGACACGATGGAGTAATTCTTCAGTCACTTGCAGATCGCTATCAGCGAAAAATTTAAGCCGTGACGCGTGCACGTCACTCGACTTGCCGGTCACTAAGTCTTTTAACACAACATGTCGTGGACGGGCTGGTGTCACCACGTACGGGCCCACCCACGTGACAAGCAACATGTTGACATGCTTCTCATCCAAGCGCAGAACAAAATCTCCAATAGAGAAATTCACCAGATTTTCTCCACGTTCGTTCTTTTTGTTCAGGAACGTCTGCTTTTCCTTCCCATTTTCGACTGCTCGATGCATGCCATGGACACTTGCACGGAGCTGAGCAAGCGAGCGCTCATTTTTTCCCCCGTGTTTCCCACTTCAATGAGTTCGCCCTACCCCTGCCGCTGCACCAACACGTGCGAAAATGTCGAGGGTGCTGGCGATCCCGTAAATAATTCCAGCGGGAACTTGTTCGCCGAAGATAGCAGCGAGGCTAGATTGCACTACTGCGATAAGCGACACCCAGTCACGGTAGTCTAGTTTATACTCCAAAATCATACCACGCAGAACATGTAGGATATCCCTATTCAACCGTTTAATCGACCCATTGATCCATAGGCAATACGCGACCGAAAATTGCTGGTCACACTTCAACTTGGCGCATAGAGTAGCGATTACGTCACTAATAAAAATACTACCTTGGTCGCTGATTCATAGATGAGGCACGCCGAAACGAGAATGCCACTGTAGAATTGCCTCGGCAACAAACTCGGTGACTCACAAACAACTAGCTCATGCCTTCAACCTCAACCACGGCCGGAGCAGGCGTGGTGGGGTGCTGTGTGCGAGCCCGGGACGGTCGTCAGAAGCTTGGTGTGAGACTTGCAGACTGAAGTGATTTTGCTCCGAACATCAGGGTGGAGTGTGCGATCCGTCAAAGCAAACAAAGTTTACGGACAGGCCGTTACAGAACGTCATGGCTTTTTAGCCCCCTCCCTATTCCATACTACGTGCGCAACCGACTACTGGAATGCAAAGTACCGAAGTACAACGGAGTTTTGCGCGTAAGCTCACAGTGTTTCGGCCCGAGGCCCCTTTTCCTGGAGAAGGAAACTTCAAGAGTGAGAGAGAGACCTTTAACGTTACATATGCTATTGTTGAAATAAAGCGAGTACGAGAAGAAATCCATCAATACAATGGTCACTATCAGAACATTCTGTTCTTAGCCTTTTTCTTGAAGGATAGTGAACATAGCAAGATTCCATTAACTGGGTTGACTTTTTGATGTTGGGTGGGTGGATTATTCCCACACCAAAACTCTGTTTATCCAAGATTAAAATTGTTTTACTATGTCAAGGTTAAATTAGGCGAACTCCTTGACCTCGCCGGCCTCTCGGTCTTTGTCGGAGCCCGACTCCTCGTAGTCCACCTGCAGCGAAGGGTCCTCCGGCGACGGAGATCGGGCCTCGACCGGCGGAGCCGACTCCTCGGGCAGTTCGGTGGTGCCAGCAGAGCCTGCGCTCGTAACAGGAGTTGTCCCAAGCGTTGTGGCTCCAGGAGCTTTCGAGCCGTCGTCTGCAGAAGGCTCATCACCGGTGATGAGCCCGGGGTTCGGAGTGTCCGTGTCGGACTCGCTGCTGCTTCTTCTCTCCGTGTAAGGACCCGGTAGCAGCACCTCTTTGCGCTTTGGAGGTCGATTCAGGGTCGTGCTGGCCTCCTTCGCGGCGGCTTCTTGCGGGGCTGCTTTGCAGCGGGCTTCTTCACAGTGGGCTTCTTCGGGGCAGGCTTCGAGGAAGCAGGTGTCTTCTTTGCCTTCGCGGCGGACTTCGTGGAAGCGGGCGTCTTCTTCACCGCCTCTGTGTCATTCGCTTGCTTCTTGGAAGCGGGCGTCTCACTCTCCCCCTCCGCGTCGCGTGTGGCCGGCGTCTCCGCGGCATGCCCCGCACGGTCGGCGTCTCCGAG
>JAHQIV010001158.1:0-13431 GCA_030463285.1 Phytophthora europaea
TGCAAACTACAATTTACGTTAAACACCCGTCGATTTTAGTGTCACAGCTTATGTTTGACACTGCATCGAATAAAATAGTCCACTTCGATGGTAGCGGTATGCAATGACACCGTTGATACGGTCGATTGCTACGATTTTCGAAGATATTGTGAATTCCAACAGCAAACGAATCTTTGATGCGATAGTTGCGCTGTTGCTCAGAAAATATAATCTTAGGTCACAATTTTTTCTAATGGGCTCAGTAACGCGATCTTGTTTGCTTTCGACTCGAGACTTCACACCACATACATCGAAGTAATATTCGGTGCGTGAAAGTTGCTGTACTTCTGTAGCGAACCTAGACACAATAAATAGACATCAGGAGTTTTATGTGAATCGTCATCCATAAGATCAAAATGATTGCACAACACTTCCACCTGCCTGTAGCTAGTGAACCTCTGAACGCCACGACGATTCGATCTGTATGGATCACCAAAGCTTGCAGCCACTACTGTTCCTCCAGACCATTTCGTGCCTAGCAGATCCCTTCATCACTGGACAGGCTGTTATAGCGTACGCCACATTGCCATATCCACAGACAAACCGAAGCCTTCAAGCTTTAGTTAGCGCAGAAGTTTCTGGGTGTTCATCCACGCGACAGCACGCGAAACAAAAAATAAATAGGTTCAACGCCTGTTCATGTTCATGTGGCCATTCATCAAAAGTCTCCGCAACTCAGAAGTCCCGTCTTGAGCCATGACACGCTTCGGACATCGAGGTCACAGCAAACTGGCCGTGTTTCTGCTGACACTCGCACTATCCACCTCACTGTCCTCGGCCTCAACCGACTCATCAGTCTCCTCGCTATCCAAGGAGGAGTTGTGCGCGTTGGATTTTCAGAGCTCGCGTCGAGTCCTTGATATGCTGCAAGTGACACCGGAACCAGCCCCGTCACATAATGAGAGCGAGCCGGGGGTCTACCCTCGCATCTTGTGCTTCGCCGTGAGCTACTCGGTCCAACACCAGACCCGAGTTCGAGCGGTAGCTGAAACGTGGGGTCAACGTTGTGACAAGCTGCTCTTTTTCAGCAACCTGAGCGACACCATCGTCGTGGGGGCCGCCGAACGCCGCTACGAAGTTGTGCACTTGGATATCATTGCAGACCACGCCCATTTATGGCTGCGCACCAGGGCGGCGCTCAAGTACCTGCACACTCACTATCGCCACGACTACGACTGGTTCTACAAGTGCGACGACGACACGTACGCGATCATTGAAAACATGAAAAAGTATCTGAAAAGACCCGAGATCCTGCAACGGGTCAACCGAGAACCCATGCAAATGGGCCATCGCTTCAACATGCCCGACGACGCCTTCAACTTTTATATTCGAAACAAGACGCTGAATGCTCTTTGGCGCTCGCGCTGGGACCGCATGATCTACAATTCAGGAGGGGCCGGCTACGTGATCAACAGACTCTACTTGGACAAGATCGTGGACTCGCTTCAAGACTGGACCTGTCTGCCGGATGAGGCTAGCGGCACCATGCCGGAGGACGCAGGCGTATCGTTTTGCATGATGTGGAACGACGTGTACCCTTGGGATACTCGAGACCACCGCGGTCGAGAGCGTTGGCACGCTTTCAACCCTGCTGACGTCTTCGCTACATGGGACGACCCTAATGAATGGTACGTCAAGTATCACAAGAGGGTCGGCGGCCTGCGCTCCAAGTTTGAAAGCGCTGCCCCGGATAGCGTGGCTTTCCATTACGCCACGCCGTCACTAATGTATCACCTCGAGCGCAGTCTCTATCTCTGTCGGTCCGAGCATGACCACATTTCTGCCTTTAACGAGGCATTCGGACTCGCGATTGGAGATATGGTGATGGTAGTCTAACCGTACTAAGTACAAGTGATGCTTACTCATTGCAAGTTGTCAACAGTCCAGATAGAGGTTCATACTTCGAAGTAGCTTTGAACAGGTCGCTTATCGGAAGCCCCCCCCCCAGGAATCAGCTCGTAACATCTCAATACCGACGACAAAAATCTGGTACGCAATATATAAGTAAAAATGGTGTATGTAGCACTGCTCCTTCTTGTTTTTGGCATGCGATTGATTCCGTCAGCGGGCACTCAATCTTCTTTATGAATTGCTGTTCAATCGAACAGCCGGGTACTTTTCCCATTCAACCCCCCCCCCGCGCCTATTAATGCAAGTATTATGGTAGAATCTATCGGAATCCGTTGGTTTGTTGTGCATGCAGCAAACTCGTGAATGATAATAGTTTTTTTATTTGTTGTGTCGTCAACCACTATCTTGTACGTTATTATATGAGCAACAGAGCTGCATCGCATCGAAGATTCCTTTGATAATACCTCAGTCTCCAACATAGGCACACACATGCGTACCACTTTCGCTTTCAAAATCTATTTGCATTGCGGACTATTGTAACATTGCGCTCCACGTTATTTGAACCGCTCAAAACAAACTTCAATTCGATGGTTGAATAGTAGTACTATAGTAAGAGCACTCGTATGAAAAAAAAGAATGTGTTCTTCTACGAAATAATGTCTTATCGCAACGACCATGTTTGAGAACACGCTTGGCTAGATGAGGGAAAGAGCAAACAGTTACTGGCATCTTCATTATTATCAAAATATGGACAGCTCATGCGCATGAGTTACAGAAATAAACCTGGGTTAGTGGGAGAAATCACTACAGTACTATTACACATAGCTTGTGGAGTTGTCAAGTATGACCTCCTAGAAAAGTATTAATACTCCCACATACTGTGGCTGCATAGTTGACGCACGACAGGTTGCGAGAACTCCTCTTGCAACTAACTGAACTTGCTTACCCACGTAGGGTGCTTGGCTTGATACAGCTCTTTGTATCGATCATAAACTTGTCGCTCATGCCCGTTGTTTCCATCACCAAGCTTCAGCCACTTGTAAACGCGATCGGGATTGAAGCTCTTAGTCATAAACACATTCGCCGTTTTCTCGATATCCAAAGCAGCTGATTTCATTTGCACGTAGAGCTTGTGGTAGGTGTTCTTGGGCCACTTACGCGCTGAGGTCCCCAACCTCTTGACAACATCCATAATTCCTCTCTCCTCGTCGTCGACGGTCTCGTCCGTCGTCGCAGCAGTTCGCAGTAACAACCGCCCGTGCGTGGACTCTGGCTCGACAGCATCGGCTGATTGGATCAGGTTCTGGGACGTTTGAAGGTTGGTTGCAGACCCCGACACGCTGGCGAGGAGAGTGGTCACTCCCAGGAGCAGGACGAGGAAGACACGCATGACCTCAGTTGCAATAGAATGTGCTCGTTCTCAACGTCGGAATGCAAATTCAGGAGTGGAGAGACGATGGCGCTACCGCAAAATCGCGGGATCGGCTGCTGAACGCAGATGTAAACATCTGTGGTCGTAATCCCGTGGTCCGAGCGCCTTGACCGATGAACCGCCTCGCCTTTGCTTCGCAGAAGTGTACAGTACTGGTACCATACATACCGTACATACTGTACTGTAGTCTAACCTCAAGGTAAAGTGCCAATCGTGGCACAATGCCAATTATGGCACGGTGACTTGATTTCACTATATTTTTCGCCGGTTTTGGCTCTCACAAAAGTATGATATCTTAGGGATTTGCATTCACTTGTACATGTACAGTACATGTATGACCGTGCCACGAACTGGTCCGTATATTTTTATCAAATCTGGCTACCGGTATTCTCTGGCTCTAACGTTAAATCGAATCTCGTCCGGCAGATCTCTAATAATAGAGAAATACAGAACTTTTGAGGGACTTTTGTGAAGGAGAGTGACTGCTGTCCCCGACTGGAGCATACGCCTTGTATACCTTAGTCCGAAGGGCATAAATGCTGCGCAAAGCGAGCGTAGCGAGCCGAGCCTCACGCGAAGCGTGGTTGGGTTCATGCTTCACAGCAAGGGTTTAGGGGTCTAGTCAGGGGTGTACTAAAAATCTCCACGTATCCGGACGTGTATAGGTTGCTATATAGAAATTGCGAATCGGTTACACTAGATAGGCTACTGCGACACCCAGTCGGGGACAGCATCACGTGCCTATTCGCAGTTCGAAGAAGGGGAAAGTTAGGGAGCTCTTAAAGCTGAGCACCCGGGCAGAAAAAGTCATTCCGTATGGCGTTAGTGCATGTGCAAAGTTGAAACAACAGTACTTGAGATAACACGCCAGAAGAATATATGCACATGTATTGAAATGTATTTGTGAGAATTAAACTACAGATGACCACGGAAAAATACGCGGGCACTGACCACTATCCTCCATAGTTACAGTATTCATCTAATTCGCTCAAACCTGCATACCCCCAGGTGCGCTGGGGCAAGAACGCTTGTTGAAAGTCATCGTCCGATTGTTCAAGTACAGACAACGACGCAGAAATCCGGCCGACACAAAAATCCGGCATTTGACAGTGGCACTAATCTGATCTGGTAGTAAAACATAATGTATTATTAGCCAATCATATTCCAAGGTAACGAGATGTTGGTCAAATCGCTAGCAACAAAATAACGAATGGCTTGGACTCAAATTCGCACTGTGTGCCCGCTAATTCAGCACACTATTCTGCGCCATGAGGCGCGTCGAGCGGAGCTACTCCGTCAAGAAGAAGCGCGAGGCGCTCGTATTAATTGATCAAGTCGGCATGAAGACTGCCTCACATAGGCTAAATATCGCCCGAGGCACCCCCCACGACTGGACCAAACAAGCCGAAGCCATTTATGGTTTTAAGGGCAACGCTTCGTCCAAGTCGCTAAAAGGCCAGGGGCGTAAGGAAATATTTCCTTGTGTCTCTGACGTTTTAACGTACATGAAGGACGTGCGTCGGCTTGAACAAGTAAGTCAAACCCTGGTGTTCATATTTACGGACTGTGTATTTTAAAAGCTGTGTTTTATATGTAGGTTTTGTCTACCGCTGGAATTATAGCGTTCATGTGGAAGATTCAGCCCGAGTGGATGACCTCTTATTTGGATGGAAAGGAGACGGCTGAGCTCGCGCTCGAGCGCATGGTCCAGCGACTAGCTAATCGGTAATTTGCTGTGAAATGTTGATAATGTACTCTGTATTGTTATATTTGAATGTTATATTGTAATTTACGCGTTTTATAGCAACGGATTCTCGGCACAGAAGCCCCAATCAGCTAAAAAAAAATCCTACGAAGAGCTTGAAGAGACTCGTGCGAAATTCGCTATCTCGTTTTGGGAAAAATACGAGGCCTTCGGAGGGGGTGGCGTCCTCAATGTGGACGAAACAGCGATTCTGTTCGACATGCCGCCGAATAAGTCATGGGCTGGCAAAGGACGGAGGGATTCGGCGCGTATTTTGAGCGCGAACAAGCACGCAGGGCGTATGACGGTAGTATTGACCGTACGGGATGACGGTAAGAGCTTCTCTGTCTGTTTTCATATATTTATTTGTGTATTTATTTTTGTGTATTTACTATTATTTTGTATTATTAGGTTTGAAGATGCCAATTCTCTTCGTTATCCGTGGAGTCCCAGGTGGAAGGCTCGAGCAGGGCGAGCTTGAAGAATACCCAGAAGGTCACTTCTACACCGTCCAAGAAAAAGCTTGGATGGATAGCTCTGTGTGGAGATTCTACGTAGAAAAACTATTAAAGTTTGAAATAGATGCACCCGCTGTCCTTCTTCTTGATAACTTTGAATGTCACGTATCAGAAGAAGGACATCGGATTGTGGTTGAGGAAGCCAACGCTACGGTGGTCCCATTACCTCCAAATAGCACTGCACTTTGCCAGCCGCTTGATGTGGGGGTAATGGGGCCTCTAAAAGCAAAGATTCAAAACAGTAATAGTAGATGCACTGGTGGTACCGCTAAGGAAAAGCGTGTTTGTGCAATTAACTCTACCATTGCTGCTTGGGAGTCAATTACAGTTAAAACTGTAATTCGTAGCTTCGAAAAGGCTATTCCGAAGTATCCGGAGGTATCCATCTGAAATAAAATCCCCTTTTTTGGAAAATCATCTGTTTTTACGAGCAGTTTATGTACTTTTGACCTACATTTTGACCAATGACACTTCGTGCCGGATTTTTTTGTCGGGCGCTGTGTTTGTCTATTTACTATGGAGGATGGTATTAAGTGGTGCCGGATTTCTGCGTCGTTGTCTGTAGCTCCTGGAAAGACAAACATTGCGCCATCGATGCTCGCAGAGAAGCCCCCTGTTCAACTAACTCAAACCCCGACGGCTCACGTCTCGTACTGCTCACACCATATCATGCTTTGTGTGGACGTAGATCCTGACATATGCGCTGTCGTTTAGATCGACTCGATGGTTCCAAAACACGGCGTGTAGCTTCCGAATCAGAATTAGGTAGCCACCAGTATGGTGTAGTGCCACACCGTAAATTCGGTGACCCACATGTGGCGCAATACCAACAGCTGGTGACTCAAGCAAGGCGGCGCTGTCTCAGAGAGAGAGAGAGTGAAAGGTAGTCTATTTAACTATGCGTTATTAGCTTCCTGGTGTAATCTCAGACGTTTAGATAGCGTTATCTCTTTATGTTGGAGCCATGGTGCTGAGGGTGGAGTAAGTTCCGCTGCTCGAGGTGCTTCCGCTGCCATTACGGCTAGACAGTCAATACTGAGCTTGAGGTATATACCTTGAGTTCGTGTTTCTGGCCGAGCGCTTTCCTTCCTGGCTACCGCTCGAAGCTGACGGAGCCACGTCGCCCACATGCCTTCCACTTGCTCTGTTGCTGTCAATTGCTTCCCTTCGTGCACGACTTGGTTCCATATCTGCCATAGCAGCGTGTATCCGATGCAGCACGTTGTCCACCATATTCGCTGTAACGCGGCATCATGCTCCTGATCCCATTGCCCATACATTTCAGACAGCTTTCTCTGTAGTCTGTCGCCTACCGGTGGTACTTGCCTTGCTGACAGGTAATCCTTGTAACTGGCCAGGAGCTCAGTCGAGATCTCACAACCGAGCCAGTGTCCTAGTACTTTTTTTCAAAATGCTTGGGCTCGTATGCACGCCCACGCCAAATGTGTGATTGAGAACGATGGGCCTTCGCAGGAGCTGTCTAGGGGGCGAACCTGTCCTGATTGCCGATTAGCGTAGTGCATGTTCAGTTGCTGCGTTGCCATTCTATACGTCACCCAAATTTGGTAATCGGTGAGTGCATTCTTGTGAGCCCAAAGATGTTTGGGAGGTTAACTCTGATTTCCTCGGACCCACGTGTCTTCTCGCTGCCTCCCTCTCCACTTCGCCAACATCTTGACGATATTGGGGGTAGTCATCCGGTTGAACATTTGCTTCGTTTGCTTCTTTAGGTTGTACAGGCGCATCTGTTTCTGGTTGCTATGGGGACTTGCCAGGGGAAGCAATTGATGATGGGGTTGGCCAGGAAGACAAGTCCGCCTGGGGACTTCATTATTTTAGTCACGTCAGCCTCCGCGTTCGCGTTCTCTTCAACAACACAGTGAATACCATTAGGCTGTTGGTGTAGCTGGATGGTCCCTGAGTACGTTCGTCCTGTACCCACAATAAGTCCAGCCTCTTTAAGATTCCACTCGTACTGATTGCCCAGGGATGGTGGACGGCGAAGTTGGAGTGGAGAAGGAGTCCCTAGTCGCTCCCCAAGTTTGAGCCGAGGTGAACTCAGTAAGATAGCGAGTAGCCATCGTATGAGCTTGGCTAACGTGTACCCAACGACGGATTTTGAGGCCGTTGGTGCTCGTACAGTATATGTGTCGGTTCCCGTTCGGGTGATTTCCAAACTTGCAATCGTCACAATTTCGATGCGGTCATACTTCTTGCGCGCTAGTGTTGGTGCGTTGCTGTCGGGAATCCAGGGGTTGTCCGTCGAGGCGAATGTACCCCAAAATGCTGCCATTTCGGGTCGAAGAGGACGGAGCGGCGGTATGTCGTCCAATTGCACATGGACTTCAAGCAGTTCGTTGGAGGCAGGCTGGTAGGAAGACCGGCGTAGTTGCTCGGTTGCTTGTGCAGCCAGTACCGGGAGTTCGCGTTATATTAAGCTGGTGCGTTCATCCAATTCCTCTTCGGACGGGGCCAGCCGTTCCCTTAATTCTGCTTGAAATTGGACTCGACAGTCAGACCAATGGCTTGGAAACGCTCTCTGAGAACGCCTCCGGGGCGTGATAGCAGGATCAAGCTTCGCCTTGTGGTGAAATCCGATCCAGGATTGCCAGGTTGCCTTGTAGATATCGCTGCTGCCAATGAGCCACAACATGGCGTCTTTTACGCGCTCGGCTGGAATCGCTACGGGTAGTGCAACCACTCCCAGCCCCCCAGCCTCCCGTGGTTTGAATATGAGTTCGGGGGAGATCTTGTGGCGACAGGGATCATCCACAGCTTGGCGGTGCCAGAGGAACCGTTTTTGCATGCCAACAAGTTGCTTTAGAACGGACGACGAGAGGGGAAACACTTCGCCGTAAACAGGATCGACGGCAGCACTACTGCGTTGAGGAGATCTACCCGTTCTTTCACAGATGTTGCCACCTTCTCCGCAGTTACCAGTCTTCGCTTAATACTGCGTATCCTCTTGGCCCAATTCTGTTTTTGCATATTCCCGAGTCTTACTTCGTACCCAAGATAACGCACGGTATCCCCTGGATCGAGCACTGGGATGTTGTGCCATTGCTGGAGCTGAGTTAACTTGTTGAGAAAGATATACTTGCTCTTGTCCGGCTGAATATGAAGTCCTGATAGTCTCCCAAGTTTCTTCACCATCCTGTGCGCCCTAGGTAACTGTCGACTTTGCTCCAGACTGATGGTCGAATCGTCTACAAATACCGAAAATTTGTGACTTGTCGAAGATGGCGACCCCGGTATTTGTATGCCATTGAGGTGCGCATCCTGAGTCAGCGCTAAAACCAATAACTCTGCAGCCAGTATGAACAATAACGGTGCCAACGGACATCCTTGGCGAATACCCGAAACGACTCTCATTGGTGCCAATAATTCCCCGTTGACAAGGAATTGCGCGGTCGTGTCGTCATGTAGGCGTTGGATCAGGTTAATAAACTTCTCCGAGAATCCAAATAATCACAGCACTTCCAAGAGATAGGTTCTATCCATAGTGTCATATGCCTTTGCAAAATCCAGCAGCAGGACTCCAGCGCTGTTGTTCGCGTCCTTTAATGTATCACAGATGGTCGATTCCATGTGTGTTAGCATCATGATGACGGATCGCTGCATTTGGCGTCCGTGAACGAATCCTTGCTACGTCTCTCCGATTAATTTGCCCAGAAAACTTTGTAGCCTCGTTGCTAAAATTTTGCAAACAGTTTATAACTGGTCTGCAGTAGAGAGATCGGTCGGAAGTCCAGAGCATTCGGCGAATCACCTTTCTTGCGTAGCGGCACGATGATTGCTTTCAAGAACGATTGCGGTGGACGGCGTCCTTGTAGTAGTTCATTACACACCGTGACTAGCCGCGGGATCATCACATCAGGGAGATCGAGGTAGAAGTCATTATTGAGACCATCTCCACCCAACGCTTTATGGCGTTTAAGCTCTGTCACCGCTGCGAGCAAATCCTGCTCGGTAATTGGTGCCATGAGACGCTTGTTAGCGGCGTCACTCATTTGCTTGTCCGCTGGAACACGAGCAAAGCTAGCGACAGCGTCTCTCATTGCATCCGGATGTACCGAGCTATGACGCTACCCCATTATAGACGACCACACCCGCGAGAAGCGTTCTGAGGCAGATCATCGTTAAAGTGCTGATCCGGTGGCGCATTAGTACGGGTAACCGTTTGGTCACGTTCCCAAACAGCAGTCCTCTTAAACAACCACCTTACATCCGCTGAAGAACGCTCAATTCGATTTCCGATCCGGACGAGAGTGCGCTCTCTGATGTCTTCGACCAGAGCCTTCAGCAGTTGTCCGCGTTGTAGCGTTGTCACACTTCAGCTGATTGAGCTGTGCCGTTTTTTTTCTTCGAACGTCGCTTATCTCGCTTCACTATTCTTTTGATGGCGGTTCGACACTGTTTGACCCGTGCATCCCAGATGAGACCGCCATGTCCATGGAGGGGGGCATTCTCATTTAGTTCTCGAAACAGTTCTTGCACGAGCCTCACCGAATGGGCGCCCTTGATAGGGTAGAAAACTCGCGATGATTTCGGGCCTGTCAATCGCTTGGTCGGGTCTCGAAGGTGCAGTGTGACTTAGTTGTGATCGGACTCAAGTGGAGCAAGCTTGACATCGAGCCACTGGAGCCATGAACTTTGAGACGATGATAGGTAAAACCGGTCGAGCCGGCTTGCCACTTGGCCTTTCCAGTAGGTGAAATGCTCGTGTGGTGCTAGCTCCAGCTCTTCTAGTGCAGAGCCGACGAGTGCCCTGTCATCTTCCATGCCCGCCGTGCGGACCAGTCGTGTGAGGGCTTCGCTTTCAGTTCGCTCGGGTCGGTCACCTCCCAATCTGTCTGTTACCGGGTCTTCGACACAGTTGAAGTCTCCAGCTAAGACAGGGTTCGGGACCGTCGAAAACCTCCACGAGTTAAGGTTAACAATGAACTGCTCCCTGTTCTGTTTGTTTGACGCCGGGGCATAGATGTTGAGTACGTGCATTTGACCGAGCACTACCCCCCGTGTCCTCGCTGACCACAGGTGACGATTCCAGGGTCGACCAGTTGCCTGTACTCTGGAAATACAAGTATTCCGACTCCTCCTGCCCTATGGGAATCCACGCTCCAGTACGATAACGGTGTGTTTTCTCCGTGTTGGCCCCACATCCAATTCCAACGTTGTGTGAGTACATTTCGTTCCTGCTCCGTTTGAACGTGAGGCTCTTGCAAAAGGATGAGTGCTGGGCGGTGCAGCTTGGGTATGTTTCTCCAAGCCGCTAGCCATTCCCATCGATCCTTTTCTCGAAATCCCCGTACATTTTGAGTGACTATACGTACGTCCTTCCAGTGGGTGGCGGGACGGACGTCCTGCTCTGCGTCCGTATGATAGTCGTATAACGGTGATTGAGCACTCTGACAGTACGCATCCAGCCTTACCACTCTGGCATCGCCACGCCCCAATTTGGGCTGCGAGGTGCCTTTAGTATTGGTCGGAGTGGAGTGACTCCCCCTCAGACACCGCTGAGGCCATGTATTCCCCCATACACCCCCATTGGATTGTCTTTTTGCTGTCCGTGGCGAGGAAACTGTTGCCGTACCGCGGGCGACTACGCAGCGCCGTCAGATGCCACTCCAACTTGCGTGGGATCGAGTCCTCTAAGATGTAGTTGTCGCCGACTATCGCAGCTATTTTCTCCGCGTAGATCTGAGCACATAAGAGGTGATGGCCTAGCCTGGGAGACCTGGACGGAGCGAACAGTTTCAAAACGTTGAGCGGGTCATCACCATAGCCTTCGTCGTGTAGCCATGTCCATTCATGAGGGCTGTTAATCACTGCTCTCTTCTGGTTGACTTCTCTTAGCGCCCGAACTCGCCTTTCCCACTCGTCCAGCCGCTGCTTACGTTGCTGATCTGTTGTAGGGGATTTTGTCTGCGTACGTATCGCCGAGTACCAACACAGATCCCTCCAGCCTTTTGTCCATTCGGCAATCACCTTTGGTCCAAGTTGCGCTATGATTTTGTGAGAGTGACTGAATGCCCTCAACTGGTGAACCAGCCGTAGCGGTTCGCGTCGAGCTGCCTGCTCCCACACTGCTGCGGGCGCTTCTGTCGCTGGAAATCGTACAGAGGCGTGGTTGTTCCAATCTTCGGCAAAAACATTCCAATAGATAGGCCAACTGGGTAACTCCCGTTCTCAGAAGCGCAGTGCTCGCGTAGGCGCTTTAAGGGGGCTGTCGCTCTCGTCGAACTGAGAAAGCAGATTTCGGGTCCGGTCCTCATTGGTCCGTCGTTTCAACGGTACTGCTCGATTGTTGACATTGACGATAGCACCAGCCACTTCCCTTCTATCCTCCGGTGTCGCTGCATGGGCTCGCTTACCAGAGGCACTGGGGTCATGACACTTGACTAGTTGACATGGTCGCGGCTGACTGTCATGGTTGTCGCCTTGGCTCTCGTCGGACGGAGAATAGTCCGAATATGACGTGACTGGGTTCGCGACCTGGTTGTTGACTGCCTCCCTCCTAACTTTTTCCTCCTGCAGTTGCCATTGCCACTGTTTAACCACTGCTAGCAATTTGGTACTTCTTGGTGAATTTTTGACACTCCGCGTGGTTGTTCAAATTCCCTTCGATTAGCTCTTGCTGGGCTGGGCGAGACAACTGCGATACTGTCGCGCCGAGAAGATGCGTCAACTCACCCTGACGATCCGCCCCATTTTGATATATTTCCCGATTTCCGGTTTCTGCTCATGCAGGTTGGTTGGGCAGGTAAGTCGGTGCTTCACCACCTTCATATCGCCACTCCGGAGTTCCGGAACCCAGAGAGATTGCGAGCCACATTGGTCACCCCCTTGTTCCACGTTCGTGGGATCGCCCTCTTCTGTCTTTCCGTCATTTTTCGTTGTACTCATAACAGAGTCATTGTCCCTAGCCGGGGATTGAGCGACTTCGTTTGCTTTGGCCGAATCCGCGTGACGCAGTTGCATGGTGTCGTCGGCGCTGGTTCTGACGACTTCGGTTACAGGAGAGTCACCTTCCACGCTGACCATGTCTGCATCGTCATCGCAAGCCACTGCTCCTTGCTGCTGGACCGCAGGTAGGCGGCGCTGTCTCAGAGTGAGAGCGGTCTACGGCCTTAACCTGAGAGCGGTTGAGTGTTTCAGATTGAGAGCGTACACGGTGCTATCTCGCCGAGATCGGAGGGTCGGGGAAAATCTCACGGTGGTTACGAAAAGGCTCAGCGAAGGGTCGGCTGAGATCCAAAACTCCCTCATTTCATTAGATATTTGTATATGACTATAGGAAACAGTAGATAGAGCCCAAGCGGCTCTTCCGGGAGATATAACAAACCAACAGAGCAGAATTTTCTAAGCCCAAGACCAGCGTACACTCTCCGGTAAGTCCCTGTGTGGGCTGGATTATGTCTGCCGTCAGCACCCGAGAGACATAGCTTGTAGGGTGTTGACAGGTAGCGCCAAGAGACTAAGTCGGCCGGGGGAGGACAAGGTTCGCCAGGTGCGCTAGTGCAAGTCTCGCTGAGTCCAGCGAGCCGGTACGCCCGTCAGCCAGGGTGCCGTAACTCTTCCAGCCGAGAAGCCCTTGCTCTCGGTGACCTGTAAAAGCGCTCGCGCGCCTTCATCCATCCTTTGGTGGAGGGCCCAGGGTTTTGTGGAACGAAGTCAGCGAGCTCAGCTGACTCTCGGAAGATTTGACTGGCTTGGTTGCCTGGTCTCGGCGAGAATCGCCACTACTGTCCCGGAAGGGCCGAACCACTGGAGACAACCTAGCGCAGGCCGATAAGCGCCGACTAGCTCGGTGATTGTTGTGTCTGTGGCAAGGACTAATTTTGTGC
>JAHQIV010001159.1:0-13428 GCA_030463285.1 Phytophthora europaea
TTCTTGCGGCGCTGGGCATCGGCCGGCGAGTCGCCGCCCGCCGGACTCCGACGCTTCTCCACCATGACGCCGGACTCACTTGGCTTCACTCTCACTGTGGACCAAGTCGCTGAACCGGTGGTTGCGAGGTGGTTGGGCGTTATTGACGACCGTTTTGACCAATCGAGGGACGGGATGCGACGGGGCGGGAACGGCTGCTGTCGTTGAAGTTGACGCTTTAGGTTGTTCCTGAAGCCGGTCGAAGAGCTCCATGCGCTGCAGCCAGCAGCCTGCAAACCACACGAGAGGCGGAAGGACTTGGATGTGGCGGCGCGTTTGATCCTTGAGCGCCAGGTCCGCGAGCATTTTGGCCGATCACTTTTGCCACGGGGCCACACTGGACGGCGATTGAAAGTTCGAGTACTCCCTGTTCCTGCGAGAAACACGGCAAACACGCCGTTGCGCTGAATCGTGTGGTTAGTCCCAACGCAGACTGCAGGCGGACGTCGCGGTACTGGATCTGGTATTATCTGCTTCCAAGCGTGCGCAGTGTGACCGACGACTGACGGAGTTCGACTTCCAGCAGAGATGTCCGTCGAAATTGAACTGGTCGACTGCAGAGCTGCAGTTGCTAATCCTCCTTTGAATCCCACCACTGAGCGCTGACATCTGCAGTGCCATAGGGCTGCAGCGCTTTTCGTCGACAAGAATCGGCCTTGCTGTCATATAAGTTAACACAGATAATGTCAAGCCCAGAGCAACCCGTGGAGGGATATCCACAACCAAGCTCAGATTCTCAATAACGGGGTGTATTGTGACCCCTTCACCCGCGATTTCACCGCCTATTGCGCCTCCCGATCTCCGCGTGTTTTATGCGCGTAAAAATACGGAGCTGCTATTGGATAAAAGCGTGCGCAACGATTCGCGACCATCACCATGACATGTATAAATTCCGCCGGTCTGCGGCACCGGGACGAATAGCTTCCGCGCGACGCGTGTGCCGCCCACACACACCTCCATCGTGTACAAAGCGTGCCATAACGCAGCCAAGGCGCTGAACCAAGTGTGTACAAAGTTTCATGCTTGAAAGACTACTGCAGGCTGCACGAGGACCCGTCGTGTGTGGACGCACTAATCAGACATTCTACCTCCGAAAATGCATACCAGGATGGCGCACCGGTGGACTGTCCCACGAACGAACAAGTCGGTGGGCAACCAGCGTGGAATAGCTGGTCAAATGCTGGTATTTGGCCCTCGTAATGCCTTGACAGCGACTAAATAGTTAAGAACCGGCCGGCAGGCACCGCCGGTAAACTTGCAGGTTCTCTGCTTTCCCTATATGACCGAGAAGAACGATAAAAATACCCATCCCTTCCGATCAACCTTGTTTTGGTCGTTTTGGAGACTACTAACCCGGTTTTAATACCTGATAACCTATACACTACATGCTAATGAAACCTACCCTCTCGTGCCCATCCTCGGAAAACCATCCGCCCGATTGTGCAGAACCAGGTGTGCCGCGCGTCCAAAACCCGGTGTAATCGGTAGTCTGAAGCTTCTGGGCCCAGTATTTTTGCACTCTCGCATTCGCCGTCGCCCAAGAACCCGCCACGCCAGCTCAAGGCCCCAGAGGACTCGACCACCCACTTGCCATTCACTCGAGACTTGCGTCATGGACTGGGACCCCAACGCCACCGACACAGATGGCTACATCTGCCCGCCGTGCCCCGTGTTCTACCCCACGGCCGAGGAGTTCCAGCACCCGCTGAAATATATTTCCAGGTGCGGTAATTTATTCCACCACCTCATCTCGATGCTCTCGACGCGTTCTACCGACGCACAAAGCTCCGTTCCCAGCAGTTCCAGCAATGCAAAGGTCAAATAAAATGAACTGCAGCTGCAACACACTGCTGAGACCTTGCTTGATGCCAACCGACGCGACGCCTGTCTGAGGTAGAGCGCTGTAGACGTTCTACAGCGTAGAACTCGCAGTGTTTCGGAGAGCAATGCTCAATGATGCATTGCTAATAAGAGATAGAGAGAGAGAGATGGTTCTTGTAGCTATAGGGCTAACGAGTTTGCTGTGTGGATGTCTGCAGCATCCGACACATCGGGATGCAGGCCGGCATCTGCAAGATCGTGCCGCCGACGGGCTGGCGTCCGCCGTTCGCTATCAACGAGAAGACGTTCCGCTTCCGGACGCGCGTCCAGCAGCTCAACTGCATCGAGGGCCACTCGCGCGCGGAGGGCCAATTCGTGGAGGCGCTGCGGCTCTTCTTGTACCAACGCGGGGAGCCCATGAAGGAGCTGCCACGGGCCGACGGACAGCTCGTGAACCTGCGGCTGCTGTACAAGACGGTGGTGGCTCTGGGCGGCTTTGATGCCGTCTGCGCGGGTGGCAGGTGGGAGCAGGTGGTGCGTCGGGTTGGCCGCACGAAAGCGGCGAGCGAGCCGTCCGAGGAGCTGTGCCGCACTTATAAGACACACTACCAGACCATGCTGCTGGCCTACGAGCGGAGCAAGGAGAAGGACAATCGCAGTAGCAGCAGTAGTGACACAACAGAGACTAAGGTCAAGGTCGAGGAGGTGCAGGCCACGCCTTCGGCAGCTAACGCCTCGGGTGATACCAAGGCGACGCCGTCGTCCAAACCGCGAAGTATCAGCGGCAGGAAGCGATCGGCCCCCACATACGCAAATCGAGACGAGGACGACCCAGAAGAAGACGATTTGCGCGTCAAGCGCACCCTCTTCTCAGAGGGCGAACACACTAGCGGGGAGGAGAACGATGCTCCTGAAAAGCACCAGAAGGACCAGAGGCGGATGATTCGACAGCGAGACTTAGAGCCCGAGGCGCTCAAACCCTCAGAAACACGCAAAGTGCGACTTGGTGCTCCAGAAATTCTTGCGGGGCAGAAGTTTTATCGGTTCTTCCCCGATGCAGGAGCTGTGCTAGCTGAAGTGAAACGCGTGTTTGGAGGGAAGAAGCCCCACGTCGCCGTGCGCTACTTGGAGGACGGCTCGAACGACGACATCGAGATGTCCACAATGGAAATCCTCATCGCCAACGGTTGGGACGCGAACGCGGCAGAGCTCGCGTACAACAGCGAGATCTGTCAGGTTTGTCTGCGTGGTGATTGCTGGGACAGGATGCTCCTTTGCGACGGCTGCAATAGCGGACAGCACCTCTTCTGTCTGGAAACCCCGTTGAGTGAGGTACCTTCGGGTGACTGGTATTGCAAGGAATGTGTAGCAGATGCGATGGACCCGGACAAGCAGAAGCTCAACCCCAAGTTTGGCTTCGATATGGGAGCAGAGATCAGCATGGTAGACTACAAGGAACGCGCAGACGCCTGGAAGAGGGAGTACTTCTCGCTGTCGTCCGAGACCAACCCTGACGAAGCCATTACCGACCGTGAGCTGGAAAACGAGTACTGGCGGTTGCTGAGTATTCCTATGCATGAACAGCGACTTGAAGTGCAGTACGGAAGTGATGTGGACACTGGAGCCAACGGCAGTGGTTTTCCTCGTCCTGACCTGTACATGAAGAACCTGCGTACCGTTTCAAAGCGCTGGAAAAACCTGACAACCAAGGCGAAGAGTGAGTACGTGCTACAATTAAGCAAGTTCTTTTCGCACGGACTCGGCGAGGGCTTGTCAACCGCCGCTGGAGGAGTGAATCCCAGCGTTGACGCGGCCAAATCATTAGAAGAGTTGGTGCAGCGCTACGCACAGGACGACTGGAACCTGAACAACATGCCCAAGTTGCCTGGCTCGGTGCTTCAGCACCTGGACGAAGATATCAAGGGTGTCATGGTTCCGTGGCTGTACGCGGGGATGTGCTTTTCCACGTTCTGCTGGCATGTGGAGGACCACAACTTCTACAGCACAAGCTATTTGCACTGTGGCGCGCCGAAGACGTGGTATGGCATTCCGTGTGCTAGCGCGGAACATTTTGAGCGCACTATGAAGGAGCTGACGCCCGAGCTGTTCGGCAGCCAGCCCGACTTGCACATGCAGTTGGTCACGATGTTCTCGCCCCAAACGCTGCGAGAGCATGGTGTGCCTGTGTACCGGGCCACACATCGGCCGAACGAGTTCATCGTAACATTTCCGTCCGCGTACCATGCCGGCTTCAACAATGGCTTCAACTGCGCCGAAGCAGTCAACTTCGCCACCGTGGACTGGCTGCCATGGGGTGCGAAATCCTTACGAAAGTATCGGGAGTTTCGCAAGTTGCCTGTATTCTGCCACGAAGCGCTCGTGTGCACTCTGGCTGAAACTCTCGTGGACGGTAGCAGCTTCGAGTTTGAGCATACCGAGTCCTCGTTGCTGCCAGCGGTTGAACAACTGCTGCAGGATTATCGCGAGTTCGAGCGACGCGTAAACGACAGCAACAGCGCGATGCGTGTCGTCAAGCGCGAAGTCATGGCCGTGTTTGAGAAGCACCAGTATCGTGTAGTCTCTGCTGGTGCTGCTAACCCCGAAGCCTCTTCGACGACGTCGACGAGACGCAGCATGGTTGCTCGAGCTTGCACGAGGCCTTCGAAGATGGGAGATGCGAATTCGACTCGAGGCAGCAGAGGCGGCAAGATGAGGGTGAAGATGGAAACTGCAGAAGCATCCATGCGGCCTACTCGAATGGTATTGTGGGCCGGTCGTTCGGGTAAGAACGAGGGTCTCCGCTGCGTGACCTGCAAGCAGTACTGCTATCTCCAGGCTGTGGTATGCACTAGATGTCGTCCACCTCAAGGAAGCAATGGCGGCCCCACTGTTGGTTGTTTGGAACACTACCCGACGATGTGCAAGTGCGGGGACCCGGAAAACTTTGTGTATTTGTACCGCTACGAAGCTTTGCGTCTTGAAGAGATGATCAACAGTATGCGCGGTCGGTTGGAAGGAGCTCGAGCGTGGAGCAGGGACTGTGACGCAGCTATTCGGCCACTGAACCAGGCTCATGTAACGAAGCCGACACTTGAAGACTTGAAGCGCCTGCTGTCACGTGGGAAATCCTGCGGTGGCGCTGATCGGGGCCGTTTGGATGCGCTGGAACTAGCGATTTCTAACACTGAGCGTTGGGATTCTCACGCGCAACGCCTGCTTGGTTTCCTTCGCCAGGAGGACAGGAGTGTGCACTTAAGTGTGGGTCAGTTTGAGGCGCTGTTGCAGAGTGCTGAAAAGATGGTTGTTGAACCCGCTGGGATCGTAACGATGCGAGAAGTTGTCGACAAGTGGCATGCAGCGCACGCTGCAGCTGTGGAGATGCTGAGGTCGACGATCGATGTCCAGCGCAACGAGGTCGCGAGCAAAGTTCATCTTCGGACGTCGTCGTCCGATGCGTTGTCCGTTGTTCGCTCCATGAGTTCTCCGAACGTGTTGCTGCACGACAACGTGCGCTACGGCTTGCTCACGACGTCAATCTCTGAATTGAGCAATCGCCTGCGCGCGATGAAAGAGAGCAGCTCAGGTGGGAGTTTGCTCAGCCAGCTCGCGGGTGCGCAGCGGTATCTTGAAGTGCTCTGCAAGGTGAACGTCTTAGCCGCTTCCATAGCGGAAAGAGCGCAAGGAAGCACTGCCATGAGTGTGCCGACGCACGAACAAGTGGAACGTGTGCTGGGTGAAGTGAACGACTTGCACCTCGTCGATTCAAACACCATTGCGAATACCGAGGCACTGTGGAAGCTTCTGACCATCACCAGAACTGAGGCGATGGAGGTGGACAGAGCTCTACGAGACCGCTCAAAAAGCACTGAAGAACTGGAGGCGTTACTGCGACGTGCGAAGGCGCTCCCCATTCCTCCAGCAAGGATTCAAGACCTTGAGGACCGACTCGAGAAGTGCCGACTGTGGGAACATCGTGCTCAGCAGATTTTGAGCATCGTCTCGGGCTCTGCGGCCACGCCGAATTTCAAGCCGATGATGGAGCGACCGTCAGTGGACCAGGTCGAGATGTTTTTCGCCCAAGCTGACAGCCATTTTGTGCCTAGCACGTCGCTCCTTCGACGACAAGTGCACTCCCGCTTGCAAGACTGCCGCCGATGGTACGACGCTGTCCACGCGTTGTTCCTGCGTCCGTCGAATAGCCATCTCCCTCTTGGCCAGTTCTTGCAGACTGCTCTGGATAAAGTGCAGCAGCAACTCGCGCGGAATGTCGACCAGGTACTGCAAGCACATTCGCGTCTGCACTGTGTGTGCCAGCAGGTGCTCAGCGAACGAGCTCAGCTCGTGACTTGCCAACGTTGTCAGCGCTACTTCCACCCGCAGTGTGTCCCCGAGCTGTTACCACAGCGTGCCAAGGAAGCTTTCTACTGTGCGTCATGCCGACCGCCTCAACGGAAGCGTGCGGGTCATGACGACGCACCGATTTTTTGCGTGTGTCGTGGCCCCGAGCACGCGCCCATGATCTGCTGCGACTTCTGTGACGAATGGTATCATTCCAACTGCGTGGATCTCTCGCCTCGAGAGCTTGACGGTATTGAAGCGTTCCGCTGTCCTCGGTGCTCGCGCCGACAGAATCTTTACTACTTGGACAAGAAACTTGTGCGTCGTGAGAGTTTGGGTCGGCGACCAGCGTTGACAAGAGTTGAGAACTTCGTGGCTCAGATGCAGGCTCAGCTTGTGGCGTGTCCTCCTGGAGTACAAGAACTCATGGCTTACATCCATTCAGTGAAGGGCGTGGAGAACGACGTCAATACTTTCGTCCGCGATTTCGCGTTGCGACCATTTTCACCTGCTGCGTATGCCACGCTGGACTACGTCAGGACACAAGAAGTCGCTGTTGTGCAGCTGATGGAGCGCGTGACGAGCCTGGAGGTTGGATTGGAGACAGCGCAGTTGCAACTCGGGGCAGTTCACTGGTGTCTGCGTGCTTGCCAACTTGTGCTCGGTCGGAATAACCACGCACCGAGGTACGCGCATCTGGCAGCACTGCTGCAGGACGTGCGGAGTCAAGAACCGGGCTTTGTGTTCCCTCGCGAGGAGTACCGCATGATGCAGTTGACGATAGCCGAACGAGTGAACAAGGCTGCGCAGTGGATGCGTGCGACCAAGACGCTCGAGGTGGAGGAGTGGAATGTCGAGAAGGCTCGTCGACTGCAGCGAGAAGCTGAGGAACTGGGTGCCTACCTCGAGCTGCCAGCAACAGAACTTCAGCTTGTGCAGAATATTGTTGCGGGCCATGTGCATCAGGCTGTCGGCGCTGTTGACGTGGAGGAAGAGGAGGAGGAGGAGGAAGACGTGATACCAGATAGCCCGAGCGCCGTTGCCTGGAACAAGCAGCCGCGCTGGTAGTTAGCAAACATACCAACCTACACACAAACTGTTCTATAATGCACACCACCATACAACGGGTTGGCAACATTTGACGTCTACTTGCTTGTGGGCGGTGGCGTCGCACTTGGCTTGTGCTTGAATTCCTCCCAGAGCGCCGGTGGGAATTGTTCCAGCACACGTTCGCGCATGTGGGTTTGAGTCTCCGCGTGGATTTCACGAAAGTCCTCCTGCCCGTGGTCGGCCCGAGTCAGTACGCGAGGGGCAGCGGCAGCGTTTTCATCCCCCCTGTTGGACGACACAAAGCGCACTTCTTCATCGTCCATCTCCTGGTAGATCGCCACCTCCACTTCAGCCTGTAGCTCCGTAAAAATCTGCAAGAAGCAGAATTGAGTTAGTAAAGTACTCACCAAATCCAAATAGCTGCGAATCGGTTCGTACCTCCCACTTCGGGAAATTCGTGACAACCTGCAACGCCAAAATATACAACACAAACACGCCACGGTACCGTTGTGAGTTCGCTAACCAAACAGAAAGCAACCAAGACATCCTTACGCTGAAGTATGTGTGTGGCGGGGGGTTCTGGTACATGCGCGTGGTCGGCAGATTGAAGCTGAACGGCTTGTCCGAAGCGTAGAAGACAATGTTCGCGGCATCAGGCTCGTCTGGTGCCTCCATTTCACGGAAGCACTTGACATACTTGAACACACTCTGCAAAGTACGGTAGATGGATTTCGGTGCTGCAGCACGGGGGCCGTGCATGTAGCCCACAAAGTTCATGACGAGCACTCCATCCGATGTCAGCCAGCTCTCCCGGACGTGCAGCATCTCCTCTCGAACGAAGAACGCGAACGGGTTCCAGCCCGTGTACACGTCCACAATGAACAGGTCGTAGGGATGCTCCTCCTTGTTCTCCGTCTGAACCCCCAGGTCCCGTGGCTTACTAGCCAGGAACTTGAGTCCATCCATGATGAACGTCCGTCCATGGGGGCATCTCGGCTCTTCCTCATCTTCATCTTCGTCTTCATCAGGTCTCGGGCACCATTCATATCGGAAGTGGCCCGCCGCCTGCGTGACGACAGCCTCGCTGATCTCCACCACGTCTAAGCAGCAAATTCATCCGAAAGCATAATTAATCCAACTGCATAATTATGCTAAATACAGAATTCAGCGGATAAATCACCCGTCGGGATGTCCATTTCGCGCAGGAAGCTCGGGACGGAGCCAATGCCCAGTCCGATCTGCAGCGCCCGCGATGGTTTGTCCTTCAAATAGGCGGCACACTGCATAATTGTGAAGCCTGGGAACGCTGTCTGCTTGCGCAGATACGGGTCGTCGAATTCGGCTCCGATGATGGTTTCGTCGTAGAGCAGGTGAAGGACCCCATTGCGACGCACCACCGCCACCACTGAGTCGTCCACGTCCATGCGACTCACGACCGTGTAGACGTCGTCGGTGGCGGACTCCAAGCGACTACCGGCGGGCTGCGCGGCCACGCACGACAGCAGCAGAGTTAGCAGAAGTATCAGCCGCAGCATTGGGGGGGGGGGGCGAATTATGCTTTCAGCAGAATTGTTGCGAGATATGTGTGCCACACACGTTCGACCACCGAAAAAGTTGTAATTTTCCCACATTCTTGCCGAAATGATAGCGACATGGGGTCCTAGATACGAGTAAGAAATGTACGCGAAATGAAGACGTCAAGTGGTAAAATAACGCAAAAATATGAAAACGAGTGGCATCAGCATCAACTTCACTTAAGAACGCGCCTCACAAGGCTATTGGTCCATCAGCTGTTGGCGAGCTTATAGTCGACACCGATAACCAGGATTTTCGCCTCGCACTTGTCGAACGGGAGACTTGGTTCCGAAGAGTTGGCACGCTTAGGTGCACCAGCGACAGATAGAACATTGGTTTTGAAATCGACTTCGTCCGTCGGGCTACGGAATTTCCCCAGATTGCACTCCGGGACGACAAAACGCATTTCCACCACATCGAATTGAGTCGGAGTCTTCATTGCAGCCAGCTGATTCAAGACTTCTACGAAGTAAATGTGGTTGAATGAGCGCCCGAGAGCCCTCGTCACTTGGGCAAATCGCACCAGCTTGTTGTCAGTGTCGATAAAAACTGCATCATACCCACTTTGATTCCACGTCAGGGGTGCCAACCAGCCCTTGTTGTGATAAATACCGGTCGAGAGCCGGCTTGGATCGAAATACGCGACTGTGGATTGCTCCCACATTTGCCATTGGGCCCCTTCACCCATGCCCTGGTATCTCCACCTGATGCCGTCGGTCGTAAGTATAGCAAAAAACAAACTCTCGAAGAGGGTTCCATCTACGGAACGATCGAATCGGTTGAGTAACACCATATTTTCCAGTAGATCAGGACCCAGCTTGATAGCCAATGCGCGCGTTGCAAAATCGCTCACCAACCAATTTTTGTACTGAGGTTCATCATAAACACCCCTAAAGTAAATAACCAGCAGACGGTGGACGATGCCCTCCCAGCCAGCACTTTGGAACAAGCTCGCAAGTCTTTCACTGCCGCTATTGCATGTTGTACATATCCAGTAGCATCGCCATGGTCGACGTCAAACATCACCCTCGCACTCCCTCCAGCTACGAAGAACTTTTCTTCCAGTCTTTTCATTCTCTGCGTTGCTTCCGACTCGGCAAGTTTTGGGTTTGCGCGATACGGCGGTAACTTGTCCTCCACGGTTCGGAAAAACTCGTCGTTCTCAATCGCTCTCTGGTAATCCTCAAGCGTCCACGAAACTAAATCAAACACGGACTGTTCTCGTAATTGCACCGAGTTCTCTTGGAGCTCCATTGTGTTCGGGATCTCACGAAGCTCGTCGATTCGATAATCTTTGCCAATGACTGGCATTGAGGTAACTATCACCAGTCGGCGTTGGTCTGGATTGCCCTCACACCACATGCCACAGACTATAAAAGCGTCTCTCGTCTCCTTGTTCGTGGACACGTAGCCATCCAAAAACACGATGGTTTTTCTCTTCGTAGACGTCTGAGGCAAACATACTTCCACATCACACCCTCTCCTGAATATGCACGTCGTTTTCGTGCCCCCCTGCATCCGCACGCAATTGAACCTGCCACGATTTCTCGCGTAGTGAATCCAAAGCACGTCCCAAACGGACGGGTCGAGGGAGCAGGCAAAAGCGAGGGCTGTACACGATTTCCCCGCGCCTGGCGGCCCACAAATCCACAGTATCGAGTACGCTATGATCGAGTTGTGGTTGATCGTCTTCCACTCACTCATCTATCAGCTCTTTGCGCCGAAACAGAACAAAGGGACTGCGACGGGCTTCAACTCCGGTCCCTTTAACGCAAGACGCAGGCATCGAGATCAGTTGGTCACCGTCTTGAACTTGGAGTCGAGTGCGCTGCTCTGCGTCACTCCAGTGAATTTCTGGCAGATAGTGTGGCAAACTGTGTGCAGCCTCAAGGTCGATCTTCTGCCGCTTAGTCGGTCGCGACTCTGTCTCGACTGGAACCACCACCAGCACGTGAACTTGCTTGGAGCTTGGAGCGAGCTCTCCCGTCATCTTGAAATCGTCCAACGTTTCTTCAATTGTCCACGATGGCAACATCTTGTTTTTGTCGATCATCTCCATTACTTCAGGCACGGACTCTCCACCTTCCAGCTTCTGCGCAGCATCACTCTCCTCCAGCAGCCACTTGCCGTCCTTCTTCTTCGCCAGGAAGAGCTGCAGCTCCTTGGCAGGAAACTGGTACATCTTTATCTTCTTGATCGCCTCCTTCAACGCGGAAACCTTCTTGGCATCGTCGATCTTCACCTCGAACGAGTCTCCTGCCTTGCTAGCGAGAGCGTCATTATCTTTCCTCGACTCGGCAGATTCTCGAATGAGGTCAAGATGTTTCATCTACAGGCGTCCAATACTTAAGCACTCAAGTAACTTGAGAAAATGAACGCGAGTCACGTTCGACCACTTTGAAGTGAAAATCACTTCGAGTGATTGAACTGATTTGACCATCAGCAAAATAATTCTATACGCCACAATCGAATTCGAGTTGCCACGAAGCAGGCGTTGCGTATCCGCACAGCCACGCGAGTCGTGTGTAAGAAGCTACTTTTCTCAACGGGAGGTTGGTTTCCACATGTGATGCAATGCATTGACGACTATTCAACTGGGAGGTTAAGCCACAAAGTTCTCACCGCTGCTTGTGAGGCTGGGGCCTCCAGCCCCACTTTGGAGTATATATTGTGGAAGACTGATCCCCATTGGCACGAGGCCGTGAAAGCCACCGTACGAGGCGGGCATATGCACGTGCTTCGCTGGATGACTGGGCGTGAAGATGGCCGTGCGCCCTGGAAATTTGAATTTGCCAACATGCTAGAACTTGCCGCAGCTCACGGACATCTTGATGTGGTCAAGTGGTTCTTTGAGCGGGGAATGGACTGGCACACGTTGGAGGAGACCGAGAAAGACTCGAAGGGATACATCCAGAACTGTTGGCTGTATCAACACTGCACGGCAGATGCGTTGAATCTTGCAGCAGAACATGGTCATTTCGAGGTGGTCAAGTGGATCTATGATACTCGGACGGATACGTGCAGCATGGAGAGCAGCGCAATGAGCAAAGCTGTTGGGAACAGACATCTTGCCATTGCGCAGTGGCTTCATAGCGCCAAAGGCGAAGAGTGCTCAGCTCACGAAATTACCACATCAGCTAAGAACGGGCACCTTGAAATGCTGCAATGGCTGGATGCGAACCACCAGTTCTTGTGTACGAAGGCTGCGATGGACGGAGCTGCCATGAATGTACACTTGGCAGTCGTGAAATGGCTGCATCAAGTTCGCCATGAATGCTGTTCCCCAGGAGCTTTGCGTAGTGCGGTCAGCAGTTGCAATCTAGAGCTGGTCAAGTGGGTTTATGACAACGTTCACATCAAGTGCCACCATACACACTATCCCCCACGGAATGGGATACGACAACTGTGGCTGGCCGTGGACGTTTGGACGTGCTGAAATGGACCCACGAACACTTCCCCTACTCGACCAGTAGCGATGCCATGGACGCCGCTGCAAGGTTTGGTCACATGGATGTCATGACGTGGCTATATGAGACTCGACGTGAGGGGTGCTCCGATTCAGCAGCGTATTGCGCTGCACGAAATGGGCGCTTGGAAGTTCTCAAATGGCTCCACGCGCGTTATCCGCGTGTTGTTGAGCCCGGCGTAATGGATTCGGCGCGATCTTGAGGTTGTCCGATGGTTGCACGGAATTTTTCCCGAGGGATACACAAATAACGCCATGCGCTGGGCCGCTGATGGAGGCCACCTCGACACGTTCCTGTATCTACTTGGACACGGAACTGGGGGATTTTCAAGCTATGAAATACGCGATGCGCAAGAAATCCAAGTCTTGCGCCACATTAATCCCGACGTCCGAGGAACTCGACGCTCCAATCGAGCAACTAACGATCAATTGAAGATGCTGCAGACTGTTTTCGAGCGGCAGCCTGCTTTCGTTCAAGATAGTTTGCAGTGTCTTGCGCGTGTTGCATGTCGTACCAGCAACGTCGCAATTCTGGACTGGGTGAACCAGTTCGGAATTGAGGTGCGTTGCACTGAGCCTCTTCGCATCGCTGTCCGGGACAACGATGTGAACTTTTTGCAGTGGTTTTACGAGAACGGATTTAAGGCTACGGACCCGAAATTGCTCGAGCTGGCAGCTCAACGTCGCTGTTTGGAAATGATTCGTTGGTTGTTCGAGCAGGGGCATGACGGGAACTCCCTCAAGTTGATCGAATTTGGTTACAACATACCCATTATCAGGGCCCCTCACAATGCAATGTGAGATTGATTGCGCGGCCGACACCCGACCAATAAATAATGGCATTATTTTTCTTATTGGTCCACTAATGACGAAGCATGTGAGTGTCCATCACTACCGCCTCGTCGCTCTCATACATGATGTGGAATCTGCAGAATCAAGCCGAACCGATGCGCACTATGGACTCGGGAGGGGGATTTATTTACCTCGAGAACCCTCCCGCCGCGCACCCCGATCCCAACCAACACCCATACAACCTGTATCATATCCGTCTAATCTCAAAATATCACAATTTTAACCTGAATATTAGTGTTTCTCACGGTTCGGAGGTACACTGATGAAGGTAAAACGAGCCAATCAGA
>JAHQIV010001160.1:0-13423 GCA_030463285.1 Phytophthora europaea
CAGGGGGTGATTGCTACTACCTCCCGAAACTGCAGATGAATATGAAATGCAGGGGTCCTCTTTCGAGTATCCGCTCACAACTAGTAATATGAAATAGGTAGACCAACCCGAAAGCAGCCTTTTTGGGTACCTAATTTGATTTGAGCGTGTAGTGAGAGTTCCTTGCGCGGTTGCGCGGCCTTGTACGTCCGTTGGTGTACGCAGAGCTCCTCGGACCTTCCTTCCGGATCCTCCTTTGTGTAGCTTCTCCTTGGCGTCGTCGTCCTCGGCGAATATACGTCTTCGAACTACTTAAAGCAAACACGAAGTCCACTTGGGCTCTTGAACGCAAAACAAACTCTGATTGTCTCTTATCTCTCTCTTTCTCTCTCTTGGCTATCATTTCTTTCTTTCTTTCTTGGTATCTGGACTTCTAGCGGTCTCCTCTGCTCGAATCACACGCGCTCTTCTCGGATGACTGAGTTTCACTATACTCGGACGTCACGTTAAACTCGGGGGAGCCGCTGGCGAAGATCTTGGCAGTCACGCTTCGTGGTCTGGCGCGCTGTCGGGGCCTGATTGGTCGGCATTGAAGGTATCCTGCTTAGGCGTGGCACTGTTCGGTACTGGCCTCAGGTCTGCACGTGCGACTGACTTGGCACGTTCTTGGATCGTCTCTCATTGGTCACCCTGTACTTGGGTACATCGGTCATCCAGGCTGGCTATCATCCGGACTGACATCGGGTCATTCGGGTTGTACGGTCACCATTCGGGATGCACATCTGTCATTCAGGATGCACAGGAAGTGTTGGACCTGGACTTCACTTCATACTCGGCTCTCAAATTCATATTCCGTACTCCATCGTGACTCGGACACTTCATGACATTGGGGATTCGAAACTTGGTCGTCTTTGTGGTGGTGGTTGCTGTTCAGGCTGTGTGAGCACTTTTCGGGTTCATCGGATCTTGGGGCACTTGAATGATGACTCGGCTCGTCAAGGCAGGCTGCTCTCCGGGATACGTTCACCGGGAGCATTTAGCCCCTTCGAATGGGTACTTGCCGTAAAGGGAATTCGGCGGCCGGACAGGGCACTATGACTCCATCCCGAAGCGGGCCCGCTTCGGGTGAGACGCCTCTGTGCCTGTGAGCCTATACGTGTTCCGAGCATCTGCCCTCGCGAACGTCAACCAGTCAGATCTTCGGATGTCCCACGCTTACGCCATTCTGAATCCATTAGTCCACTCGAAAACCCCCGGCTCTTGGGACCGGGCGGCTGCAAACTGGCGACTCTGAAAAATCTCCAGTTGCCTCACGTCACTGAAGTCGGGTCGTCTCAGCTAATGATAAGCCGACCTCGGGCCCAACGTGACTGATCTCAGGACCTCCAATCAAAAACAGAAATTCTTCATCTGGGAGCCGAACTACACCTTCGCGAGCACAGATCCGAACTCCGGCAGCGACCATAAAGTCCATTCCCAAAAGACAATCCAGACCTGCTCCAATGTTGCCCACCCAGACATCCATCACCTAGACCACTCGTACACCGAGAGTCAGCTTGATATTAGCCTAAGCAGTAGCGTACGTCGGAGCATCTCCACGGCACGACACGACTCGGAGTCGGTGGTCACGTCTGAGCTTAAGCTTCAACCTGCGTATAAGGTCTAAACTCATTATACTCGTCGTGGCTCCTGTATCCATCAGGATCTGAATCCGGCGATTGAACTTTCTCCATGTACCATCGCCCTATCACGTTTTTCACCGACCCAAATATGCGTACTCCACCAGCCATAGCGCTCACCATAGGTCAGGGCGAATTTGATATGATTATCAAACTCTAGCTCTGAGTCTAGGTCGTCGACTTCGGCCATACGAGAATAAACGCAAGCTTCATCAGATGAATCCATACATTTGGGGTTATCGTTGTGCCAACATGGACGGACTGGGCCCACATATGCAAATGCACATAACGCTTGGGACTTCGACTCGCCACGCACTGGTTCCCTAACCAGCGATTATAGTGGTTTAACGGCGTCTCAGGGTCCGAGCCATCCCCAGTTGCCGGAAAGTCTCAGGGTCAATACCCTCGAGGGACCCCCCAGCACGGATAGTCTCCCGCACCGTCTTGAGTGCCGACCACATGTCACACAAACGCCGGCGATGGTAATCGCCACATTTTGAACATGGTTGGCGTCTGCAATACTGGGTAGGATGGCCTTCATCATGACAGCGTCCACAGATGAGCTTGCTCCAGCAGTTCTCGGCATTGTGGCGTTTACTCCCACATTCACTGCATTTTAAATCTTCACGCTGGAGTGCTCCTCTCCCAACCGGCTGAGTGTCAGCTTTTGGTTTCCACGCCAACCGCTCAGCGACTCGGAAAATGGCTTCTTCAGTCACAGCAGCTAAGTAATTGAGCTCAACCGTAGCCGAATTCGTCACTGCTGAGCTCGACTGAGGTTCAGAAGCTTCAGCTCGCAGAGCTTGATGGCTCAGTTCAACTTCAGGATCTTCCTCTGTTGTTCGCGGCTGCAGACGATGGACAAGCAGCGTACTCGTGGTCAGTCATCAGGACTATGGCGATCACAGGACACGCAAGCCTCATCTCCTTCGTGGATCTCTAGGAGCGGTCCACGCAAGCCACATCTTCTTTGCCGACCTCTGTGGAGCGGTCCAGTCCGAGTGAGATAAGTGCACTGAGTAGGAGTTTGTGCACACGAGTCTAATTGGAGAACACTCTACATTTTGCATTCAAGACCCAAGGTCAAGCCTGACTGCGCTTCATCTGTGTCAGTGAAGAGAACTCCAGGTTAACAGCCGCACTCGCTCATGGTGAACACACGTGGAAGCGCGTGAGCAGCGGCCAACGCTGCACATCAAGCCAGCCCCCCATCACCCTCGTCGCAAGCCCACCACGCGTTCCAAGTCGCCGCGCCAGCATCCTCAAGGCGCAGCAAACGCCGCAGCGCTTGACCTCGCGATCATAGCCGAGATCGCCAGCGTCGGCCCTGCGCTTACCGCTCTGGCTGCTGCCTTTGGAGCGAACCGTGGTGAAGACGGAAGTCAACGTTCGCAGTCACAGCCAGAACAAGAACCGAACGATGACGCCGAGTCCGACAGCGACGCCGACGAGAACAACGCCGCCATGCTCGGGAAGCGAGCAGACAAGATCGACTTGTGCAACATCAAGGCTGAACGGTTTGACGGTACCGTAGCGTCTGGAAACTTCGATGCCAAGGCCCGTGAGTTCTGCGAGGAACTCGATGAGCAGGTTGACGATGCTCAAATCCTCGCAGGTCAGGTGTGGAGTGAGGACGTGAAGAAAGCCGTGTTCAAGATGTACCTCACGGGTATGGCGCGTCGCTGGTATCGCGAATGGCGTGCCGCCAACCCCGCGGCGTCCTACTCTGACGGAGCCAATGCGCTGACGCACGAATTCAGGCCGATCCTGCTCGGCGTGGACATTGCTGAGCGCATCAAGAAGAAACCCAAGCGCTGGAACGAGACGTTTAGAGAGTTCGCAGACCGGCTTCTCCAGATGGCGGATGCGCTGGAAGGTGGAAAGGCGGTTCCCGCAAATGCGTGCCACGCCCTCGTCGCCTTTGTGCGAAACGCATACCCCAAATTCACGGACTTTCTAGAGACGAAGGGCCGTTTGGAAGGCGAGAAGCCTGAAGAGCAACTAAAGGTCGCAGTGGCCGTGCCGGCGCGCAAGACTAAGACTGACGGACGTCTACCAGACCGTCAGAAGACAAAGGATGCGCATCCTCCTGCTGCGCCCACAACGAAGTACAAGATGACGAAGCCTGTGAACAAGAAGCCGCAGCAGCCAACAACAAAGAACACCAATGACTCAAAGAAACGGCCTGCGGAAGCCCACGCAGCAGTCGTGGAGCGGAAGAAGAAGCCGAAGCCCGCCAACATCAACACCAAGAGCTCGTTCAAGTGCTATGAGTGCGGTGCGACGGACCACACTGCTGATTTCTGCCGCACTTACTTGCAAGGCAACAAGACCGGTGAGTTTGGCAAAGGCACGGCACTCAACATTGAAGCCGAGAATGAGAACGAGGACGACCAATGAGGGGTCGGCGTCAGGTGGTGGCCAGTCCTGCTGGACTCGGGCGCGTCTCACCACCTGACCGGTCGACTGGAAGACCTCGACCACGAGCACGAGCAACGCGCTCGCGATCAAGGTCGCCGACGGTCGCACGGTTGTTGCTCGAGCCAAGGGAAGGATGAAGATAGAAACGATCGTAGATGATGGTAAAGGCGGCTTCTCCACGCGGGAATTCGTACTTGATAATGTCTACTACGTGCCAAACTTTCCCAAGACTCTGTTTCCGATCTCGACCCTGATCCGCACTGGACACGATGTGGAGTTTACGACTCGCGGATGCACGGTGTTCCGAGGAACCCGCAAGCGCGTAGGGTGCATCGCGCGTGAAGAAGACGGCGTGTATCCAGTGCTCACAACCGAAAGCTTGTTAGAATCGGCCTGTACCGCCGTAGCGTCCGCGTTCTCCGGTCTTGGTCGCGACCTCGAGACATGGTATTGGCGCATGGGGCACCTGAACTACAAGACGCTGAAGTGGATGGCTGCGAATAAGATAATCAGGGGATTGAACATCAAGCCTTGAGCCAAGCCACCTGTGTGTGTAGTATGCGCACTTACCAAGTCACTGCAGCACGCGCCACCGGCGGAGCGAACAGGCAGCAACGAGTTCCAGGACGGAGTCGCGCACACAGCCTCAGTGTCCCCCTAGCGATGTCACCTGACGGCTACCGGTACTTCATGGTGGTGATCTGGCGTGGCTTCCTACAAGTGTATCTGTTTAAGAAGAAGAGAGGGCAACGTCAAAGGTCCGCGCGTTCTTCAAGCTCATCGAACGCCAGGCCGAAGTCCCGGCAACGGACATAAAAGTCATCAGAACCGACGGAGGTACCGAGTTTCTTAACAAGGATTTTTGTCACCTGGTACAGCTCGAAGGCCTGTGGCAAGAGCACACGACTCGCTACAATTCTTTCCAGAACGGTGTGTGGCGGAACGAGCGATCCGGTCAGTGACGGAAACGGCGTCAGCCATCCTCACAGACTCAGGCTTGCTGCATCTGATGTGGGGGGATGCGCGGAAGCATGCAGCATTCCCCCGGAACAGGATCCCTCGCCGAGGAGAGACCGTGACTCCATTCGAGAAAATCTTCAAGAGAAAACCGTGCGTCATCAAGGTGCCGATCTTTGGACAAGCTGTGTCGATCCGGATACCAGAAGAGATCCGAATCAAATATCAGCGGTTCTCCGACACGCGCGGTCAGCTCGGAGCATTCGTCGGTTGTACTGACGAAGTCAAAGAATACCTGGTCTATCGGCCAGGACCAGGTCACCCAGGCTTCGAGGCTTACAGTGCCAAGTTAATCGACCGGATGTACCACGAGCTGGAAGACGTTGGAGACGATGACCCCAATGACTTCGCCTCAGACAGCAGTGACGGGCGCGATGGCCGAGACCAGCAGCAAGCGAAGAACCGTAATGACGATGCTACTCACGAGGCGTAGTCTACAGCCAAGCGCCGATCTCGTCGCATCGCAGCCCAGACAGCCTTCGCCGCTGCCGCTTTCGTGGATCTGGGGGAGGTCTTCCGTGAACCTCTCAACCTGCGGGAGGCCCAGAGATCACCGCAGTGGGCTGAATGGCGCCAAGCCATCGAGGTAGAGGTCAAGGCTCTGTTCGCGAATGGTACGTTCGCGTGGGTGGATCTGCCTCCCGGTGCGTCAGTGCTCGACCACACTTTGCAATTTCGCGTAAAGACTGGAGCCAACGGTGAGGTCATCCAGTTCAAGGCCAGGCTGTGTGCCCGAGGTGTTCGTCAGCAGTACATGCTGGATTTTCTTGATACGTACGCGCTAGTGGCAGCTATCGCATCGGTACGCATCTTCTTCGTAATCGTCGCCAAGTTGCGGTTGGTAGTTCGACAGGCCGACGTGCCGGCTGCGTACGTGAAGGCGGATCTCCCGGAGGAGATTTACATGCGTCCAGTTCCAGGATTCGGGACTCTAGAGCAGCGTGGCAAGGTGTGGCGGCTTCGCAAAGCCCTGTATGGGCTCCGACAAGCGGGCCGCGAGTGGAATAAAGCGATCGGCGCATTTCTCTAGGACTATGGGCTGGTGCCCACGGAAGCCGATCCCTGCCTGTATTTCACGCATATTGACGACTCACTGTTTTTTTTTTTTGGTGTCTGTATGTAGATGATCTACCAGTGGCACATGCAAACGAGGAACAAGTGCTGCGCCTGATGGTTGCAGTCAGTCTGAAGTTTGATGTCAAAGCCATGGGCACGCCAGACCAGTTCCTCGGCATGCGAGTCAAGCGTCCAAGCCCGTCGATCGTGCTGCTGTCGCAGGCGTCATACGTGGACGAGGTGTTGCATCGCTTCGCGATGGACGGCGCGCGACCTGTGGAGACGCCCATGATCCCCGGCACTCGGCTTGACCTGATCGACGACGAGATCCCCGAAGACGAACCCGTCGTGAGAAAGAGGATGCCATACCGCAGCTGTCGGAGCACTACTTTACCTTGCCCGCGTGACGAGACCGGATGCCAGTTTCGTAGTCGGCCAGCTCGCGAGACGCAACGCGAAGCCCAGGAAGGTCGCGTGGGACGCGGCCAAGTACCTCATAAGGTACTTGGCCAGCACGCGAACTATACAGCAAACACTGCAGCCCAACAAAGACTACATCACCGTGTCCTCTGACGCAGATTGGGCGAACGTCCAAGTCGACCGCAAGTCCATCTCCGGCCGTGTGGTGTTTCTCATCGGGTGTCGACAAGTACGAAACAGACCATCGTGACCAAGTCCAGCACCGCGGCTGTGTACGCGGCCGCGGACCACGCCATAGAGGATGCAGAGCTGGTGCAGCTCATCGTACAGCAAGTGTTACGGAAGAAGGTGCCGCTCGTGCTCACCATGGATAGCCAGTCTGTCATCGCTCGCCTCAAGCGCCAAGGGCTCAGCGAGGTCAATCACTGTCGACGTGAAGTTCAAATCTGCAAAGGGCCTACTGCAGGAGGGGAAGATCGCCGTGCACTACACGCCGACGGGCGAAATGCCGCCAGATCTCCTCACGAAAGCTCTCGCTCCCGGACAACACACACGCAAGTGTGGCCTGTGTGGCCTCTCGAGAGCCGAGTGAACGTACTCATGCGCTTCTTGTGGGGGAGGTGTTGTTCGCGGCTGCAGACGATGGACAAGCAGGGTACTCGTGGTCAGTCATCAGGACTATGGCGATCACAGGACACGCAAGCCTCATCTCCTTCGTGGATCTCTAGGAGCGGTCCACGCAAGCCACATCTTCTTTGCCGACCTCTGTGGAGCGGTCCAGTCCGAGTGAGATAAGTGCACTGAGTAGGAGTTTGTGTACACAAGTCTAATTGGAGAACACTCTACATTTTGCATTCAAGACCCAAGGTCAAGCCTGACTGCGCTTCATCTGTGTCATTGAAGAGAACTACATCCTCGTATCTGGGAGGCCCGTCGTCCGAGAAGCGGGCGTGACGCCCAGCTTCGGCTTCCGTCCCAGTACTTTCAGCCATGAAAGATCGACCCTCAGCTCGGCGTGGCTGAGGTTTGAATCGGCCAAACTGCAGGTTCTGGGCGGGACGCTTCTTCTGTGGATAATCTCGGTCTTCGTGACGCTCGTCCTACCACAAGGCTTCAATGCTTTTCAGAGTTTCTTCCAATTCGCTCAATGTATCAAACCGCTGAACTTGGAGGGTACTTTTCAACCTGAGGATCACTCAACGTCTTGATAAAACGGCGGATGTGAGCCTCTCGCTCAGTAGTTGGTCTCTGAAAAGCAATATCAGCCTTCTTGGCAGCTCGGTTGAGCCGATACAAGAACATCCAAGGCGTTTCCGAGTCACGAATCTCCATAGCGTAATACCGCTCAGCTTTCGAGCCAATACTTCGCCACCACTCCTTCTAGAACACATAAGATAACTTCTTCCATAAGATAACTTCTTCACATAAGATAACTTCTTCCAGTCTGAACGGGTGGAGTCGGGAAGCTGAGCGCACCAATCCTTCAGGAGACCGGAGAGCCTCATTCTCAGCTGAACAATCCGAGTCTTCTCATCCCACGGTGCCATAGTCGCGTAATACATGAACCGTTCCAACCAGTTGACACGATCGTCAAGGGGACCTCGTTCATCGAACTTCTCGAGGGCGTCATGAGGAACCATAGCTTGGACTACAACACGAGTTCCCCAACCAGTGTCTGAGCTCTTAGTCTGAGACGCAGCACCAAACTGGCCTTGGAGTTCATCCTGAGACAAGTCGCTAGAGCTCGAGCTGTCTGATCCCCAATCATCACCATCAGGCTTCTTGGATCTTGACATGCGAGCTTTGCTGCTTCGCCTCGACGCAGAAGCTGAAGTCCGAGCTGAAGATTTGGTCAGGTTGCTCTGGGACGATCTCTGAGTCTTGGCTGTCTTATCACGTGACTCAACAGGTTTGGCTTGACGTTGGTTTGCTCGTACCATCTGATACATGACATCAGCCAATTGGTCGAGCTTCGCCAAGACAGGATCGTTCACTGTCAAAACTCTCAGCGTCTCAGTCGGGACTCGAGCGGGATTCAGCGGAACAGTGGAGCGACTCGTCAGGATTCGAGAGTCAGCTTGAGTGTTAAGCTGCTCTTGAGCTGATTGGAGTTGGCGAAGTTTCTCGCTCATCCACTGATCGCTCATGTGCTGCTTGCGCTTGCACTTCAGCATGTTTTTCCTTCAACCTCAGCAACTCCACATCATGTTCAGCTCGAATCTTGGCTACACGCGCATCGTGAACTTGCAACTCATCCTGTCTGGCTTTGATCTCAGCCTCTTGGAGTTTTTTCTGCGCTCCCAAAAGATACTGGGCTCGGACCTCATCCTCCTTGCGCTTCTCAGCTTCAGCTGCAACACGTTGCTCAGCTAGTCTCTCCAAAGCTTCCAACTGCTCACGTTGCTCAGTCTGAGCTCTGCGTTGAGAGTCAGACATCTGGGCGTTCGTAGCTTGCAATTTCTGGTATTCCTCAAGAAGCTTGGCTTGTTCTATCCGATTGTCATCCAGAGCGCCTTTCAACCGAGCTTCAGTGGCCTTTCTCTCACTCCGCTCGGCATTGAAATGCGCCCAAGCAGTGGCCTCACTCCGAGCCAAGTCTCGCTGGGATGGTGGGTCATAAACATCCACCTGGGGGACAGGGTCACCAAAAGAAAAACGTTCCGTCTCCGAACGAACACCGGAATGATATCGTCCCAGGCCGGGCCTCGGCTTAGCAATTTCAACCTTGCGCTCAGCTGGTCGTTTGGACTCCGGACTGCCAGGCAACGGAATCTGGGCCGAGTGATCAGCCACAGACATCCTTGTTTCGACTCTTGTTTGCACAGGGCCAGCTCGGGGAAGGTCCGTCGTAACAGAAATCACCATCCCTGGGACCGAACTCCGAGTTGCGCCCGTCGCAGATCCGCGCATCACCGTAGCGTTTGACATGGGCAAATGCGCCCCTGCCCCAACCATGTAATCCGTAGCGGACATCAGGAATGAGCCGAGGAGCTGTACGACATGTTCCTCCCTTCGTCGGTAGCCATCAGGGACAGGTCCGAGTCGGGACCTGCACCTACCATGCTAGGCACTGAGTCACTCATGCCATCACGCCGAGTTTCAGAAGCAGCATCGCTGGAATCACGCCAACTCGGGATAGAACCTCCAGCCGAAGCCCTTATCAGCAACGGACGCTTACGGGCCGACTCCTCTTCAAGCCTTGAGGCTGGGCTTCTGGGCCTGAGACCAGTCAGCTGAAGTCGCATGACTACTTCAGGACCCAGGAACAGCTGAATGTCCTCATCCATGATAGCATCACCGTCCTTATCCAGCGGAAAACTAATTGGAGACTCACTTGTCTGAGCTGAAGCTGTCAACAGCGGGTCTGAGGGCGATCGAACATAATACGGCGTCGACCCGACTGCATACTTCCAGGCAGTCAGCTCGGCTCTGATGAAATGTCCAATTCGCTCAACCTCCAGTCTAATCTGAGACTCAGACACCCCTGACACCTCAGAGAGAGTGTGCCATGCTGGGACTTGGTTCCGGAATTCGTATCCGGCCTCATCCAGCATAGTCTGAAGCAGGGCGACGCACGCGATAGGCGGCATCAGCCCCAGCGACACTCAGACTGCCTTGAGATCAGACACTACTGGGATCCGACGACGTTCAGCATTGAAGACATTCAACCACCGAGCTGAGGGAGACCGAGTCACCGACATGAGGTGTCTAGCTGTGGCTCCAGCTGCTCTGATGAAACCCCAGAGGCCATAACCTTCGTGACGAGGCGTATACACTACATCAGTAGGATGCACAATTCCAGGAGGTAGTGACATCCACAGCTCGAATCGGGATCGGCCATAGGTGATCCCCTCAACCTCAGTCATCTCAGGAGGTCGAATCAAGCTCAGGTTCTGAGCCTCTACACCTTCCGAGACGCCTCTCAGCCGCTGAAATGGTCGTTGATCTGGCCAGAGTGAACTTGACCAGGCTCCACCACTTGTCGAACCGAAATAACCAGCCCTAGGGGCGTAGTTGAGTCGAACAGGGTCTGTCCCAGTCCAAGCTGGGCTCTGCTCTCTCAGCTGCATCTCACGACTTCCCAACAGGCTCAGTGCACCACCCTCGACTTGGCTACTGCAAGGATTCGCAGCAGTTGGCTCTGGGTTAGAACTTGGCAGTCGGGAAATCGCAGTCGAAGCCTCGGATTGATCTTGACACTCAATATTCTGGTGCTCAGCAGGCAAAACTCGGCTTCAACCTTCATTACTTCGGGGGCTCGTCTGAGCACCCGCTTCATCGCCTTGACTAGCCCCAGACGGTTTCGTCTCTGGCGAACTCAGCGACGGCACAACCTCTTCCGGCATCGAGGGAGCTTCCGGCTCAGCACTTGGTTCAGCTTCACTCAGATGTGACGCTTCCACATCAGTGTTGGGAGCTGAGACTTCCAAAGTCGAACAGCTCGGTTCAGACTTCTCAGCTTCCTTCGGCGTCACCTCAACCGGTAATCCAGCAACACGCAAGCTCCGCCGAAACGAAGACTTGCTCTTCTCACCTCTCTTCTTTGATGAACTTGGACTTGGCTTAGTCAACATGGTTGACTTTCGTCTGTCCAAAGTTGTATCCTGATCCGGGCGCGCGCACCAGTTGTGGTGAGGTGCGGGCAACTACCCAGCCTACAGAATATACCTTGATCAAACTTGAATCGCCAAACCTTAAGTCTAAGCTCGGAGGGGCTAAGAGTCTTAGAGTCTGAGCTGATAAACCTCAGCTGGACTCGAAGAAGACTCGGCCGACACCTCTAAGCTCGAGCTCTTGGTCCGACGCGGCGTGTGCGCCTCCCTTGCGATCCCCTTGACGGTTCTTGCTGGGGCTACGCTTTGGGCCCAGACGTCAGCCAGCCACGCCAACCTTGTTCCTAGTCCAGTCGTCTCCAGATTTCTCTAAACAAAGCCGGCTCCCCGCTCAACAGGCCTTCGTCTGCACGTGTCTTGACCCAATCTGCCCCGGTTTTTCCAAATGTAGACATGATATTCCACAATGCACTCCACCCACAACTTATCGGATTCCTCCAACAGCACAGACCTGGTCTTCCTTGCTTCTTCACTTCCTACGAGCGGCTCCAGCGGAGAGCCGCGTACACAGGTCTTCACTCGCCCCCTCCGACCTAGGGTGGCTCCGAGAGTTGGCTCGGGTTGAGCCTGTCTTTATCCAGGGTTCTTGCCTTTGCGCCCTGGGACTTCCGCGCACCACGTCTTGACGTAGACGAAACGGCCGAGCTGAGAACCACTATCCCAGGCTCAGCGCCACACGAAATCCACCCAACAGCTCTGAGAACCGCTATTCCAGGCGCTGGTCTGCCGAAACCTCAAAGTAGATCACCTTCTACCCGAAAATATGAAATACACGCTGGGTACATTCGCCTAGATCGGCCTGCCGACGCGTAACGAAGTGAAATAGCCAAATAGGCACCCCCTCACACCGAGGCACACCCAAATAGTCTATATGGGGCTTACGTTTTGTTGGAGTCTCTTCAAACACCCTTTTCTACAAGTACACACTTACGCTTGCGGCCTTCGGGGCAAATTCGATTCTGATTAATACCTTACACACGCAAAAAAAGACATATCAAGGGGGGGCCGCTCAGCGTCGTTCGGCGATCAGTGAAAAGATCGCCTTGCGAGCTGCCTGCAAGCCAACAGCGAGCGGCGCTTCCACATGAGTCTAGCTAATGAATGGCCGAGCTCGGATGAGTCCAGCGGCGTCAGGCAGTGGCTCAGTGATGCTTCAGCGATGAGTGGCGGATCCCGTGTCTCCCATTGGCTGGCCGAGGTAAGCAATCAGGGTGCGTCGGATTGTGCCACGGCTGATTTATGTCTGTCATCATTTGATGACGCGACCCTCCAGCGTGCGACAACCTTTCGGACATTCATCGGCGACTAGCCAAGACCCCCCCCCCCGGGCTCAGACAAGATCCATACTGAGACCCTTGAAACCAGTGTCCATCAGCGTTCACTTCCGCTGAGACCTCAAACTGTCCGCTGAGACTCGAGATGACCTGCTAAGCTCGTGTGTGCAACCCTACGACATCTGAGCTCCATCACGACTAATCCATACGTTCTACGCTGAGACTCACCATCTTCAAGACCATGACCTCTGAGCTCAGTGAATCACCGCTGATGTCGCTAGAGCTCAGCCATTCTTGACCTGGGCACTTCGAGCTGAGCGCAGATACTATCGACATCGCCACTCCTCAGCTCAGCAAACAGCCATTGAAGCAAAGCAAGCTCAGCCATACGTGACTTACAGACTTCCAGCACTCATCGGGTTCAGGGCATCGTCGCCCAGACTTCATTGCGATCAGCGTGATCCAGAGGAGGCACATTCAGCACGGCTTAGCCACTTCTAACTCAACACCAAATATCAGTACCACGCGGTCAGAGTCCACTCGCGTGGGCTCAGACGGTATCCATTGGCTCTGAGCTGCAACTGGTACATACTCCAAGCCAGTTGAAGTCACATAGCCATCGTTGGGGTTAGCCACTGCTCAGCCAATCACAGCTGGCTTCCGGCTGAGAGTAGTCACTGGCAGATGCCTGATGGGTTCTCCCTAAAGATCATGAGGGGGCCTCGTCACAACCGTCCCTTATGAGGACTGAGTCCAAAGAGATCAATCACAAGTCGGGCTCGGCACTCATAACCAAATATGCCAGTAATCGCCTCGTCCCGGTCTCGTCGGATCTTGCCGAATTTGTGGTCCGTAATGTTAGACCATTCGACAATTTCCAACGCCGAGCGCGCACGGCACCTCCAGCTCCTCCGAACCGCTCAGGCCGCGGTGGCCGACGACTCCACGGCTGAGCTGCCGTGCC
>JAHQIV010001161.1:0-13416 GCA_030463285.1 Phytophthora europaea
CGTGCTGAGCAACTTCGCTTGTAGAGCATCCTTCACATCGCCTTTGAAAGGCCTGAACACTGCGACGTCCAGGGGTTGATACATGTGGGTTGCATTCGGCGGCAGCGCCAGCAGCAAAATTCCCAAGTCGTGAACTTCACCAATGGACTTTAAATAATATAACCCGTGGAAAATGATACACATTAGATTATCAGTATATACAGGACCACAACAATGGAGCCAGCTGATCACACGTACCGAGGTCGAGGTGGGTGGAGCTGTTGTCCAGTACCAAGACAATTGGCAAAGCCACCTTGAGCTTCTCTAGTTGAGTAGCAAACATGGTGAGCCACAGCCGGAAGACTGCCCCGTTGCTGAATCCCTTAGGAGCGCCAGTCACGCACGCACCCTAAATAGAGAGAGCAGCCTTGTCCTTCTTGTTGATGCGCTTGCCCGGCACAATGATAAGCGGTGGGATCGCATCGCCAGCTGCGCTCACGGATGCCACCACAGTCATGTGGAAATTGGGTCTCGTTTCCTTGCTCCAGACGTTAGTAGAGCCCTTGAGAGCCAACACCTTGCACGACGCCCCCTTGGGCATGAAGGACGTCTCGTCCATGTTGAAGACACGGTCTGCTGACAGCTTCAATTCGACCACGCGCTTTGCGATCTCGTGGAAGAGGCTGCGAACAGCGTCCATCTCCACCATGTTGCGCACGCGGGCAATCTTCTGTGCCGTTCTCACGGCTAGCACAGGGTGGCGCCCTAAAAAACGCTGATACCAGCCCTTAGAAAGCGGTTGGAATGGCGTTCCAGTGCGGGTGGTAGCACCGTGTAGCCGCTCGTAGATCTTGTTGACGCGCTCGAGCACCCTGGATGGGCCCACAGGGAAGCCAGCGCGCTGCATGCCGGCAACCCACGCCACCACATCTGCCTCCTGCTCAGCGGAAAGGGGCGGCTTTGGCCCTCGACGAAGCTCGGTGATCTCCCCGGTCGTCTGCAGTTCCTTCGACTTCTTGAAGATCGTACGAAGTGGTACATAGAGCTTCGTGCAACTGCCGCGAAGGTTTCCCCTCGTACGCCCTATCTAGAGCTTCCTCCAGATCCTCCTTGTTGTTCAGCTGCGGTGGATCACCATGTACGCGACTTGGCTCTTTGTCTTGTGAGGACTGCGCCGCAGGCCGTAAGAGGAGCGAGGGAACACTGCCCTCCACCCAAATTGAATACCTTTATAAACTCATAAAATATTGCAATAATTTATCATTTCCAGTGCACTAAATTGATTTCCATCCGTTCAACCAATCAGACGCCGATAATTAAGAAAATCGAGCTCTTATTGGACGAGAGCTAATATCGTGCACTAAGCTGATACCTTGGTTTTTTAAGTTAGACAAACTTCATCAAACCAGCATCGACGAAGTGACTAAACTGTGGCATATCCAGGCACACAAATTCAACTTGACAGTTCCCACAACGAAACCAACTGAACTCGACGATATCGATCACGATCAAGCTCGATTTTGGTCGGAATTGTCTAGGAGAGGCCACTACACACTACCAGACGTGGTTCGGATATTGAGAGGCGAAACGAAAGCCGACCCTCGTCCAAACAGGATCTGTATGAGGTCAAAAAGCAGCGTGACCCAGATATCAACCCCATCATCAAGCAATGGAATGAGATCGTTCGACATGGCGTAGTACCTTCGTGGTTGCACTCCAAGCCAGCGCAGCAACGAGTGCGTCCGTCTAACCATCGGCCTATCAATGGAAAAGCATCGCACATTCGGCGTCATCTGAGGAAAGGGCAACTCGAGGGCAGATACCTGGTAGTGGATGCGTCCCTACTTGACCAATGGCCCGAAGTCTTCATCAGTCCACTCTCAGTCGTTGATAAACCGGGCCAAATGGCCGGGGACATTCGTCCTATCAACGACTATTCGTTCCCAATCGCAGCATCGGTGAACGATTACACGGATCGAAGCAACCACCCTTCGATTTCGTACAATCCACCGCGTGCTATCGCAAGGCGAATTCATCGCCTTAAACATTCGAACTCGGCCGCAAACGTACGCATGATGCTTGGGGATGTGTCGGGTGCGTTTCGTCACATCCCTATATAAGCTGATTCCGTACACATGTTTGGCTGTCTCTTCGAAAATCATCTCGTTATCGATCTATCGTGCGGCTTCGGTTGGTGTGGTTCACCCGCCTACTACGCCGTAGCCGGTAAACTTATCAACTACCTATGTGAACACGCAGGCCATGATTCGCGGCAATTTTCGGGAAGCGTGTGGTGTGACGACCACACGTGCATCGAGGTTGACGAAGCTTCAAAGTGTTTCGACGCCAACCTATCGTTACGCCGCGCCATGGCAACCGTTCTCGGCCCTACGGCAATTAACAAGCAAAAGTTCACTCCGTGGTCCACAAACGTGAAGGCGCTGGGTTTACTGTGGGATACGGAGCGTTGCTGCGTCTCTATTCCAGCCGACAAAATCGACAAAGCATTAGACCGCGCAACAAAACTGGCCCAGTCACGACTCGTCCCAAAAACCGCGCTTCTAAAAGTGCTCGGCAGTCTCAGACACGTAGCAAGCTGCTCGCGTCCTGCGCGGGTGTTCTTTCAAAGTCTACAGAGCTGTGCAAATGGCATCCCTCGCTACGGACTACATCGATTATCGAACGCTGCCCGAGACGATCTGCACTGGTTCAAGGCGGTGTTGCAATCTCCAGACCATTTCAACTCAATACCTGTTGATCACTTCACTGAACTATCGACCCCAAACGTTCACGTCTTTATGGATGCAAGTAGTGACGGGCTATGTGCAATTGAACCCTCGCTAGGTCGGTACATTCGTCAACGATTCTCTGTTGAAGAGTCCGTCACCCTATCGATCAACATCGGAGAACTTCGAAGTGCAGTATTAGCTGTACTGCACTGGGGGCCAACCTGGAAACAACCGAGCAAAATTCTGAAGCACGTCCAATTTCATATCGACAATACCACTGCCGTAGCATGGACCAACCAGCGCTCTAGCAGACATCCGATGGCACAACTATACAATCGTCTGCTATCGCTAGCAGAATTCCAGTACAATCTAGTCTATACAGCATCGCACATTCCGGGAGAGCTGAACGAGATCGCTGACGCGGGCTCGAGTGCATGGGACGAAAGTCATTCACTGACCAAACAATGGGCTAATTATTATTCTTCATGGCTACAGGACACTATCAGCAATCCATTCGACGATCTCTCCGCCGTATGGGCTCGATGTTGCTCCAACACTCCCTGGCACGCTCTACCAGTGCCAAGTATCGCCAACATTGGCAGCAGTGGTGTCGGTTCGCCAAGCAAATGGGTTGGTCACGATGGCTCAATCGCGAAAATGCTGCCCGACGGATAGGTGATTTTGCTACTCTCTGCTGGGCTCAGGGTGCTAATCGAAAGCATCATAGAAATCAACACAGCACAATCATGCTCAGAATCGCGAGTATCAAATGGTTTCATCGGCGCTACAAAGATTTATTGATCGAGGTAACTCCACTCCTCGCAATGCTGCTCCAAGGAATCAACGGCTCTCATCTCCGCGTCGAAAGAAGCAACCAATCAGCCCGCCATTCTTACGACTCCTCCATCGCTCTCTTGAACTATCTCGATCGCGTGATCGGCTGCTTTGGGGCAGCATCCTGCTCGGATACTTCTTTCTCCTACGCCGATCTGAGTATTTGATGATCAACCAAAAGAGACACTTCTTCTGTTTGAAAGCCGCCAACGTGTACTTTTCCGATTCACAAGGCAGAAAAGTCGAGTTCTCCAGTGCAACTTCAGTGACCATCGGGCTAGAAGGCGCGAAAAACGGCCAATTCGGTCGAGGAGCCTGGCGAACAATGCATGCGTCGGGTGATAAAGTGCTCTGTCCAGTCGTCGCTCTACATCACATAAGGCAAACCCGCAAGAAGCTGAAAATGCAGTCAGAACAACACCTCTGCTGCAATCTCAGCGCTCAGTCGGTAACCAGAGCAATCAAACGAACCGCACGCCGTGCAGGTGTACCAGAATCAGAGTACAGTACGCATTCGCTGCGTATCGGTGGTGCAACGGCACTCGTGGCAGGAGGTGCGGACAAACTGGCAATCAAACTTCTTGGTCGATGGGCCTGAAACTGCTACGAAGAGTACCCCAAGCACTCGGCCAAATCGTCAACAGGTCTATCGATGCGAATGGTGCAGTGCAACAATTCGAACGACGCTGCGGCCAACTAATTCAACATGGGGCCGTCCTCCGCGCCCTTCGATTCGTTACCAAACAATGCACACACTGTTTGCCCCAATCCGTTGCGTGATGGAAACCGATAAAATGGATTGCTAAGACAAGGAAGGCCTCATGAAAAATGTGACGTTGTAATCCTTCCTTGTCTGATGAAGAGTTGAGCCCTTTGTTGCTCTTAAAGTGTAATCCTGCTGTTCAACTGTCTGACACAAAGTATAAATGTACTCAAAACAAAGTACAAATAGTTTTGATCGGACTTTTCCCCATACACAAATATTTTTGATCAGACTATTAGTATCACAAATAGTTTTGGTCGAACTATTTTGGCACGTGTCGAAAGCCAACCGATTGCAGGGCGAGCGGTCTCGAGGCTTCTCCATTCTCTTTCTTCTCCAAGATCGGCAACATGGTTCTCGTACGTGGAATTACAACTGAAGCGGCTCCACTAGGACGGTTAACTCACCGTATGCATTACCTGTCTGTTTCCTATCGAGCAGAAGCTCTACACGTACCCCGCCAACTACCGCGTCTTCAAGGTGCTCGTCGCCGCCGAGTACAACGGCGTCAACATTGAGCTGCCCGAGTTCGACATGGCCAAGGACCTCAAGTCGGAGGAGTTCCAGTCCAAGACCCCCGTGGGCAAGGTCCCGATCCTCGAGACCGAGGAGGGCACGATCTTCGAGAGCGGCGCCATCGCCAAGTACGTGGCTCGCCTCCGTGCCGACACCGGCCTGTACGGCAAGACGTTCTTCGAGTCGGGCCAGGTGGACTCCTGGATTGACTTCTCCGCCTACGAGCTGGAGATCCCTCTCCAGGCCTGGCTGTACCCGATCCTGGGCTGGGCTAAGTTCAACGCTGAGGCCCTGACCAAGGCCAAGGCCGACGTCAAGAAGGCTCTGCAGACCCTCGAGAACCACCTGCACCTCCGCACCTACATTGTGGGCGAGCAGATCACTCTTGCCGACATCTTCATCGCTACGGCCCTTGTGTACCCGTTCAAGTTCGTGCTGGACAAGGAGTTCCGCAAGCCGTACTCGGCCGTGAACCGCTGGTTCGCGACGCTGGTGAACCAGCCCGAGTTCCAGGCCGTCGTGGGTGACGTGCCCCTCATTGATGTGGCTCTGACCGCCGAGGGCGACAACTCTGGCAAGAAGGCCGCTAAGAAGGATGCCCCGAAGAAGGAGAAGGCCGCCCCGAAGGAGGAGGCCCCCAAGCCCAAGAAGGTGGAGCACCCGCTGGCCGTGCTGAACCGCGAGAAGCCGTCGTCGATGGTGCTGGACGCGTGGAAGGTGCAGTACTCGAACGCGCGCGACCTGTCGAACGCCATGAAGTGGTTCTGGGAGAACCTGGACACGGAGGGCTACTCGCTCTGGTTCTGCGACTACAACTACAACAGCGAGAACACGAAGATGTTCATGACGTGCAACGCTGTGGGCGGCTTCCTGCAGCGCTCGGAGGCCATGCGCAAGTACGCGTTCGGTGTGATGGACGTGTGCGGCGCCGAGGGCTCGGAGATCATCATCACGGGCTGCTGGCTGTTCCGTGGCGACTCGGAGAAGCACATGATCGAGGCCAACCCGGACGCCGAGTACTACACGTGGAAGAAGGCGGAGCTGAACGACGAGACGAAGGCTCGCGTGACCGCCTACTGGTGCAACGAGGACGAGCTGGAGGGCAAGCCCATTGCCGACTCGAAGGTGTTCAAGTAAGTCGCTTGTCGTGCGTCAAGTGTCTGAGCTCGTCGTCAAATACTTGGGCAGCTGTCTATCTGCGCCGCCGGAGTTTGTCGTTCGTTAAACTTGGAAATGGAAGAAATTAGAGAACCTAAAATCCTGTTTGGTGTCCGATTATAATGGTACATGCGTACAGGTTGCCATGATGGCACAGCCATCACCTACGTATCGGCGTAACACACTTGCCATCTCTCACCTGCTGGCACAGCAAGCCATGCAACTAGAAAAAAACCTTGAGAGGTTTTTTCTATGTGGTGTGGCCCACACGGTTGACCTCGGCGCGGTTTCCGCGGCTCACTTGTGAAGTTGCTTCCCAGCCCTCAGAGGTAGGGGAGAGAAGCGCGTGTTGGCCGCCGCCTTACGTATCCTGTTGCGCCGCGCAGAGGCGAGGGAACCCCGCGCCGCCTCACCCAAGACACGGAGCAGCGCGCCCGCTCCATTTTCAGGCCCGCGCGACGGTCTTAACAGCGCCGTATCGCGCCGGAAACACGCGCCAAAGTCGTCCGATCGAAGCTATTTCCGCGCTGGGGGTGGCTGGATCCGGGGCAAAATAGCTACAGGAGACGACAGCGGGGCATAGAACGACATGGGTGACTTCCCGCCGCCCGAGCGCACAAGCGTCAAGGCGTCCGAGCTCGTGCATCGCGCCGTGGACAAGAGCTATGAGGACTTCCGCACGCTCATGCACCAGCTGCCCACGATGCGCGAGGAGGAGCGCCGCGAGCCGCTGCTGGCGCATCTGCAGAGCTCCCGCAAGCGCTTTGCACAGCTCCTGGCGGTGCTGAAGTGGTCGGTACAGTCGCCGCTGCTACAGCAGTGCGACACGCTGCTGCAGCAGACGGAGAGCTACCGCAACAACGTGAACGAGACCAACGACCGACTGTTCTTCATGCACGCGGATCTCAACCGCGCCAAGGAGCGCCGGTACGACTTGAGCACGGCCGTGGATGTGCTGTACGGGGGCAGCTACCTGCGGCTGCCGACCATCATCAAGAACGCCATGTTCCCGCGCGAACTGCCGGAGGTGGATACGGAACAGGCAGCGACGGAGGTAGCGGATATTATCCGCTTCCGACTCATCGAGGCGGAGATCCCAGAGCAGTTCTCCAACATTAAGCTGGAGGGGGGCTTCGTCACGTGCCAAGCGGAAGGTGAGTTCGAGATCGTGCTGACAATTCAGGGCAAGGAGAAGGACGCCAAGTGGAGGGTTATCAGCGTGAACACGGCGCTTACAGACTCGCAGGCCTTCGAAGACCACTCGCAGGCAGCGTCGACGAGCGCCCTGCGCATCATTCGGACGAATGCACCCAACGCGGCGCACTACAACCACTTGAAGAACCTCGTGCAGCGTGCCATGAACAAGTCGGAGAAGCCATTCGTAGACGCGTTCCAGGTGATGCGAGAGTTCTGCTCTTCGTTGGCGCTGCAAATCCTGGCTTCGCAGGGGAAACTGCTCATGGAGGGCCGCTGGAAGAATCGCATCATGATTAAGCATCATCGTGACCAAAATGTGTTGGACATTTGCTATTGGCCCAAGGCTTGCACGTGGAAGGAGACGCAGGCACTGACAGAGCAGCAGCGACTACTTCAACAGCTAAGCGATCCGGTCGCAGCAGCTCGAAGGGGGCTCGCGCTGCCGTTTCCCGAGTCAAGCTTGTGTGTTCGCTTGGGTTTTGACCCGAACAAGAAGAAGCTTCTCTCAGTTACCCTTAGTCCTTCGCTTCCACCGAATCTTCCTGGATATGCGGCACTGCTAAGCGCATTGGAGATACCATCCAACATGTTCTTGCTGAGTGCCGAAAATCTGCTGATCGCGGCAATGCGCGCTCACGTTTCGGCAGCTCTTTTCTCGATAGGCAGGCTACTTGTCGTAGATTCCCCCGATGACAAGGCTTCAACACAGCTGGTTTCTGGAGAAGATGTCTCTATGGTCTGCTCGAACACAAGTCTGCGAATCGCACGGGCGGACATTGGCGGACTGCAGCAGTTTTTGGAAGTGACGTTTGACATTCGCGAGGGTCGGTTTATTGTAAGCTCGGTTGCTGCAGCGAAACATTCCGTGCTTTACGTCACAGTAAAGCAACTGGAACGGGTACTGAACACGCAATGCAAGATCGAGCTGGGAGGAAACGCCGACAAGTCGTTCCCAAATGATTTTGCGCTGGTTTCTGGTGACGGAAAGGGGGACAAGTCCAATGAGCTGATTCACGCTAGTGTTCGGAAGGTTCTGTGCGAAATCGTGGCCGACGAGGTTGCTCAAATTGGGTCCTCCTTCAAGGGCATTGAAGTACTGCGCAGTGTTTACTTAAACTGGGAGCGATATCTCGCATTCCGACAACAGCACGGCGGACAGACTGAGGATTTGACGATCTCAGAAACAGCACTTTATTTCCAGCTGACGTCGTCCAAAGAGTCTACGTGCTATTTGGTTATCGAAATTGATAAGTACGGTGAAGTGGACGGCATGAATGGAAATGCTCATGAAGCTGCAGAAATTGAAGAATACGTGCGATTGCCGTGCTTTTCATTGCTGCAGACTAGCGCAGGGATGCCGGGGCAGCCATCAGGCGTGCAATTTATCCAACGATTTGGAGCATTTAAAAAGGAAGATTTGCATCCTTCTGTCACTCGTCACAATGAGATTATTGTCAACGGCCTTCGTGGTGGCAGCCGAAAGCGTCCTTATGGCTCCAATGCGAATGCTTTGGTTGGAAACAGTTTACGGTCAACGAAAAAGGCAATGCTTGATGGTGGGCTAGCACAAGAAATTACTGGGTATTGGCTGGATGACGCTGAGCACGAAGCGGTCTCTCGCAATTTTGTTCCGCACATCGCATCGGTACTACTGCACGCGATCAACATGTGCAGCGAGAGGATTCAATTGCAGCACTTTGTGAACTTTGCCAGACGGCGCAAGTCAAGGATTCGTTATTCAGGCGAAGCTGGCACATCAATCGGCGATGGCACGGGCGGTCAAGTGGTAACGTTATCTTTCCCGGAGAAAGTCAATACGGATCCATTGAAGATCATTGCTATCCAAGGCCACCTGAAGCATGGCGGGGGATTCGAGCTGTGTCTTCAGCTAGCTTCGCCGCCGTTCAAGTTTGTTCTTCCGAAGAAACCGAAAGAACATTTGCTATCGGAGAGGTCGCACTATGTCAACGCCCGAGGACAACTGATCTTCAAGTACCCGACAACATTGGTCACGAGTGACCTCTTCAGTGAAAATCCACTGGAGATGTTCATGGTCGAGCTGATTTGCGTTGTGAGACCGCTGTGTGAGCTCGCAGTGAAGCTGGAGAAGATGCTTACTCCTGTTGGGCGCTACACCAACGACATTAAGAGCGACGGACATTTCTACGTGGAAAGCGCCGATCCGTTTGCGATTGTGTTGGCTTGCCGAGCGGCCAACCCGAGACATTGCATTGCTGCTGGATCATCACCGGATGGCATGACGATCTACCGAGTGACCGTGCAGTTCAAGCAGAAAATGGGCTTCGTGGTTAACTACAGCCACAAAGCCGAACATCCATTGATGCACTTCATCCAATCGGCACTGAATGGACACAGTGACCCGGCGCAATTTGTAGAAGCCTTGGAACGCACGTGCATCCCAATGGGCATCTTGGCAAGCGTCGTCGAATCTCAGCTACTTTGCGCCAAATACTACCGCCAAGACCCACCGCCAAATGCAAAGGATGGTATAGCAAACGGGGGTCCCAAGGCTTTTGGTCGTGGCAAGATGGGTGGAAAGGGAATGAAGTTGGGCTACAAGTTTAAGCTTCCAGGCGAGGAAAAGGGCTACTACGCTGAAAAGTCATACGGTGGTGATGACAAATCCTTTGTTCCTGCCGAACTGGTGATGATCCCACGGTCGCAGACGCAGGTTCGCTTGTCTTACGGCGACCGTTGCGCCGTAGATATTTATTTTCTGGAGGTATGTCCCGTTGCTATCAAACCAATGTGTCCATTTCCGGCAGACACTAACTTTTATGTCTTGTATTGTCATTCAGAATCATTCGGTGAAGATGCAAAGCTCGTCAGGAGGTGTACGCGTACCTAGCTGCTCGTCTGAGAAGGGTATTGTCATGGACTATCAGAATTTCGCTGACAAGTTGCGCAGCACCCTGTCGGAGATGGCGTCGGCCTAGATGCACACCGAGGCGTATATGCGTTGTGATAAACTGCAACGCGTAGCTACTCTCCAGGTGTGAGTGAGCACAAAGGATGTGTTGAAGAGGAAAGATGCGAAGGGGCCGACAGTCAATCAAGTCTGGCTGGTGAGATCGATGATAGGCAATAGGACATGCGGCACACAAAGAAGCTGGCGTGGAGAAACGAGGAAACCCGTTGCGGGAGTAGCTCCACCGCAGTCTCGCGACGGAATAGATCTGAGCATTATATTAAAACGCGACGAGGAACCTCGACATCGCGCAGCTCAATACCAACAAAATGAACATAGCAGAAATACAAAGAACTGCGTTGACATTCTAGCGCAAGCGCGATAAATGCTAGCTACTCCACCCTACAGGTGCGACTGCCAACCCACGAGTCTTGACAGACTCGAGCTTACAGCTCCGTCTTCTCGTTCTGCTTCTCCTGGAAAAACTCGAGGATGTTCTTGCGGAGCGCGAAGAGCGTCTTCTTCTGGGGCGACACGTTGTCGTTCTCGAGCAGGCCCTCGAGACGCTTGATCTCCGAGTCCACGTACGAGGGGCCCTTGGCGACGATCTTCTTGATGGCCTTCACGTAGAGCGCGCCGTACTTGGCGTCGTTGCCCTCCAGACCGTCCACAGCCGTCTGCACCTTCTCCAGCACGGCAGCGGTGATGTCGCCACTCTCCGAGATGATCAGGTCCAGCTCCTCAACGCGGCCAGCCTCAGCCGTGAGGCCGCCGTCAACGGTGCGGTGCGTGCCGGCGTGCTCGTTGATGAACTCGACGAACGAGGCCTTGTCGCGGCCGTTCGAGTAGTCCTCCGGCTCGTCCGCGCCGGGCGGGAAGTAGAAGAGCGTGGGGTAGCCCTTGACGTTGTAGCGCTCGGCCAGCCCAGCGTTCTCCGTGGCGTCCACCTTGGCAATGAGCACGTTGTCCTCGCCCTCGTAGATGGCGCCCACCTCCTCGTAGGTCGGGGCCAGCTGCTTGCAGTGCCCGCACCACGGGGCGTAGAACTCGACGATGGCGTGCTTCTTTGAGTGAATGACCTCAGCGTCGAAGTCGCCCTCAGTTAGAGCCGCCACGTGGCTCGGGGCCTTGGCCACGCGCACGTTGGTGCCGGCCTTGCCGTTCAGGAACGAGACGAAGTCGTCCTCGCTGCGGCCGCCCTTGTAGTCCTCGGCCTCCGTGGAGCCCGCAGGGAAATACTTGAGCGTGGGGAAGCCCGTGACGCCGAACTTGGAGCCCAGCTCCTTGTAGTTGTCGGCGTCCACGTCGGCCACCACAACGTTGTCCGTCTTCTTGAAGGCCGTGGCCACGGTCTCGTAGGCCGGCGCCAGGTTCTTGCAGTGGCCGCACCACGGCGCGTAGAACTTGACCAGCACGTGCTTGGAGCCATCCACCACTTGGTCGAAATTGTCGGGCGTCAGCACCGTCACGTCTCCGGCCTTCACGACGCCCAGAGCCACCGCCGCCAGCGAAGCCGCGAGCTTCCACAGACCCATTTCTTGTCTTGCTCTTTGCTGCCTTCTTCCTACCCACTCGTCCAAAGCGCGAATGAATGAGCGGGATCCTGGATCTGTACAGTAGCTATTCTCTAATTGTATGGCAGATTGAAGCTGTGTTTTAAACCGTTAAGCTTGGTTTTAGTATGTGGAGGCATCGAATGACACGTGGCGGGAGAAAACCTGTCTAACGGCATACGGCATAGTGACATGGCTGCATCGTAGTCATCAGCGGGAAGAGAAGCGAAGGCGAGAAGGGAAAAAAGGATAAAAGCGATAAAGCGACAAAAAGCTGGTTATAAAATTTTAATCGACGTAGCGTGTGGCATGGTGGACGCCGAGTTCCTCGGGAGATACGTCCGATCCGTTCTGGTCTTCCTCGATCACGTTCATCTCCTCGTTCTGCACAGCCCAAGGACAAAATAATGGTGATCAGTAAGTATCAAGGATGCGAGAATGTTGAAGTATCAGAAATCGATAACCCAGAGAGCAATGGGCACGTACCGCGCGTACTAGCGTCTCCTTGCGCACGTCGTTCTCCAGGAACTGCACAATCTCCTCGAAGGTGGGGCGCACCGACTGGTCGTCGGACGTGCAGCGCTCGTACAGGTCGCGCACACTGTCCATGCAGTTCTTGCTCAGCGACGGACGAAGGTTCTCGTACGCCACCATGTGCATCAGCGTGCTGCCCGATACCTTCTTGTTGCGCGCACCCTTGGCCTTAATGTCGTGGTACGGAATCTTGCGCGTGTCCAGCTCCGCCAGCACTGCTCACAACAAAACAACAGGGAGCCGGTCAGTCCAACTACCGCAGCATACCTTTGCAAGTTGAGGAGGTAGCGTACCAATGCCGAAGCTGTACACGTCTGCCTTCTCTGTATAGCGCTCTCCGCGGATCATCTCGGGCGGCAGCCACAGCGGCGTACCAGTCACGCTCATAGTCTCGTCCACGGACTTTTCGCGGCTCAAGCCGAAGTCGCTCACCTTGGCGCCCCACGTCGAGCTGCGCGTCGACAATCAAGCAGACATATCATAATAAGTCAGAGAGTCGCACTCTCTCCACCTGCTGCACTAAGAGCGCAACTCTGTCGATCATTACCTAACGAGGATGTTCATGCTCTTGAGGTCGCGATGGATAATAGGGGGCTTCATACTGTGCAGGTAGGCCATGCCGCGCGAGGTGTCGATGGTCATGCGCAGAATGGGCTTGGCCCACGTCATCTTGTTCTCCGGGTTCCGCAGCACCGCGAACAGGTCGCCGCGCTCCAGGAGCTCCGTCACGAAGCAGCTGCACAGAGCCACAAGGCACACAAAGAGACAGCAGCAAGTCAGTTCGCGCCACCATCACCACCACCACCCTCCCCATCCTCCTTCCATTCCCCCGAATTGCACGTACATGTTGGAGTACGAGTTCCAACTGGCGCCGATGAACTGCACGATGTTGGGGTGGCGCAGGTTCATCATGAGCTGGATCTCGTCGCCGAACATGCGCAGATTGTCCTCCGTGATCTTGTTACGCAGCATGCGCTTGACCACGACGGGCGTGCCGCAGTACGTGCCCTTGATGACCTCCCCGAAGGCGCCGGCGCCGATGATCTTCTGCAGCTTGAGGTCGTTGAAATTGATCTCGGCCATGCGCAGGCCCTTGTTGCTCTCAAGCATCGTCTCCACCACGTTCTTCTCCTTGTCCTTGAACTCCTGGAAGTCCACCGTGTTGTTGTTGGGCCGCCGGTTGGACCGATCCGCGCGCTCGGGCGCGTCCACCGCGGGGCGGCC
>JAHQIV010001162.1:0-13416 GCA_030463285.1 Phytophthora europaea
GGCGAGCTGTTCGAGCGGCTGGCAGAGAAGGGCGCGTACTCGGAGGCGGATTGCGTGCGCCACGTGCGCGACATGGCGCGCGCCGTCAAGTACCTCCACGAGTACGTGGACTGAAAGACGCCCTTGTGGGGCTGAGGCTCGGCTACTGACGTGGGCTGTGGGTCTTGCAACTGCAGGTGCGGCATCGTGCATCGAGATCTCAAGCCGGAGAATATTCTGCTGTCCACGCCGGACGACCACGACGCAGTGGTCAAGGTGGCGGACTTCGGGCTGGCCAAAGTGTTCACAGGCACGAGTCTCAAGACCAAGTGCGGCACGTGGGGGTACTCGGCGCCGGAGATGATCTCTGGCTCTGGATCGACTTTTGGCTATGACGATAAAGTGGACTCGTGGAGTTTGGGCACCATTTTGTACATTCTGCTGTGTGGCTACCACCCGTTCGACCCAGAGGGGGGTCGTTCCGACAACGAGATGATTGCAAGCATCAAGGCGTGCAACTTCGAGTTCGACGACGACGGCTGGGCCACTATCAGCGACGGCGCCAAGGACCTTGTGCGGCATCTATTAATGCTCGATCCCGAGGTGCGCTTCAGTATGGCCCAAGTGCTGGAACACCCGTGGATCAGTGGGTCTTCTCCTGCGGCTCTTCATGCCTCGGAAATGCCGCTGTCACCCACCATCCACTACGAGCTGGCCAAGTACCGGGAGCATACCAAGCAAAAGGTATTGTGCAACTTGCTGTGCTCGTTGATGCCAAGTGGTCTAATGTATCTTGAGATTATGCGTTTTGGTCTGGGTGGCCTTGCTTCGCTAGTTGGGTTTTGGTTCGCTCGGCGATCACGACGATGACGACGACGATAACAGCGCGGCGTCAGTTGGTCAGCTCTAGTAAATTACATGTTGGCTACGTTACTGAGCAAATCACTCCGTCAACGCCTTTGTTCAAGGAGATGCAATGGACAGAAAGATAAACGTGCTCAAGCAACTATTTAAAACGATAAAGAATGTGACACCAAACGCCAGTGTTTTTTTAAGCACCACAATCAGTGTGCGCTTCGGGGTCCTCGGGCTTTATGATGGTAGGTACAGACATGGACATCACGGTGGAGTTTTTGGAAAGTGCGATCGATATCCGAACGCCGACTACGACGGCCAAAGGTAAATAAATGCATGAAAGTGACGTCAGCGAGTTCCGTAACCGGCAACAAACTATCAAATGCTATGGCAACTTGTTGAATAACAATTTCATTTCACCTTATAACGACTTTTTGCCAAAGCCACAAGCGTGCATGCAGACTAGTATTAACGTGGGGGTCAGAGCAGCGAAAACCAATCTATGTTTCGTCGGGCTGCGTGCTATCAAGCTGTACGAAGTAGCGCTTTCGGTCTCGGTGATATTTTAAGTATCAGGATAGGTGAGACCTGCTAAAAGTGCAAGAAGTTGAATACTACTACTACAGTAGAACACTTGGATCATTGTTAAGGTAAGCTTGTTAGCTAATAGATTCTTCGGCCCGAGCTCCTCACTTGACTACTGTAGCAGCCGGCGGGGGCTCCAAGGACGTCCAAAACATACTGACTGAAAGCATTTAATTGGCCTTGGCCTTGAGCTCCGAGAAGGCCTGGGTGGGGTCGTCGCCGTTGGGGCCCTGGAACTTGGAGCCGCTGGACTTGAAGTCCTTGTTCTTAGCCCAGATGTCCGTGGCTCGCTTGCGGTCCGTAACGAGTCCGAGCAGCGCCATCAGGTCAATGGTGAGCTTGGTCGGGTTGAACTGCGCCGTGGCGCCGAACTCGCTCGTGGATAGCATCTCCAGCGGTAAGCTCTAACACTGGTTTTATCGTAAAAGTAACGCCGTTGAGACTTGAGAGAGATTTAACGGTCCCATCGGTGAGTCGCATCGCGGGTTTTAACTTCACCAGATCTCAGAAATCGCATGCTTTCTCAAAATCCACAGAAAAATAGAGGCTTTTGCGTAAAAACGCGAACTGTTTGAGTAGGATATACGATTCCAGAGCTGACAGGAATTAGTGCGATGATGCCGGGCCTGGGTTTGAACCTCTGTTTTGCGTGTGGGTTTTATAATATAATAGCCGTGCGCGAGAGATCTAATGTGTTGTATGCTAGTAGCACTGCTAAAGATGAGATCGCTGCCTATAGTAAATAACTACGCATACCGCTACAGGTGCCTACGATAGCATGAGGTTGACGTAGTTTGAGGTCGACAACTAGTCGTGAGCGGCGTGGATAGTAGCGAGTTCAGTAGCTGGGTGTATCCGATTCCGTACCGAGGTGAGTCTCGCTTCTTCGGTGCCACAGCAGCGGAGGTTTTGCCGTGAGTACGGGGGCGGCCTAAGTCTGTTCGCTAGATTGATTGATAGTGCTTGGAATAAAATTGACCTTTTTGGCTCAGAATTCCGGGAACCCTCCCCTACGGAGAGTTCTAGGAAATCCGTGGGTGGATCCGCAAGTTGGGTGTGATGGTGCTGTTGCTAGGCGCTGAAGGATGGCTTCGACGGTGTCGAGATTCACGCCGCCAACGGCTACCTGATCGACGATCCTGCACCAACAAGCGCGCGGACAAGTACGGCGGCTCGTTCGAGGACCGCGCGCGTCTTCTGATTGAGGTCGTGGAGGCGATCAAGACGGTGGTGCCATCGCACCGCATCGGAGTGCGTCTCGCCCCCAACGGCGGCTTCGTTGGCATGGGCAGCGAGGACAACTACGAGATGTTCAAGTACACTATGGAGCGTCTGAGCACGTACAGACTCGGCTACCTGGCCATCCTGGACGGCTTCGGCTTCGGCTTCGGCTTCGGCTTCGGCTACACGGACAAGTGCCTTCTCACCACCGCCTTCGACGCCAAGACGGCGTTCAAGGACATCGGCATGGCCAACAACAACTACACGCGCGACCGTGCCGAGGGAGCCATTCGCACTGGATCGGCCGACCTGGTGGGCTTCGGACGTCTGTGCATCACCACCCTGACCTGGCTGAGCGCTTCCAGAACGACTGGCCGAAAACTCACCCCAGAGGCTGGCCACGAGGTGTACTATAACTCGTCGCTGGGCGGCAAGGGCTACATCGACTTCCCGTCCTACCAGACGAAGGAAGAACTCAGCACCTGGACGTACGCTTCGTGTGTAGCTGCAGCATCATAATAATATGTTTGTGATGACGACACCAATCCGTTCTTTCGCCTAAAGAACCAGATTCTAGTAGCACTGGAGACTGCGTTCGCAACAGTTGACACCGTGGAAGAATGAGTAAAGGTTAAAAAAATGAAATGAGTCGCTCACTCGTTAGTCCGAACAAAGTGCGGGGAAGCCTTGCCATGGCCTACCACCTTTTCGGTAACTTTTGTTGCCGAGGTCATGCCAATTCCGCGACTTCACTTGGAGACTATTCATGCATAGCGAGCATTTTTATTAAACGTAGCATTACACAAGCACTATAATATATTATATATGTACGACCAGCGCTACCAGCCCAACCCTCTAGTTAATCCTGGTACGGTTACGTACTACGTACAGCCCAATAGGGATAAATTCGAGCCTCATTGGTGTGGATTACTTGTTTAAGTCGCATACAAACTTCAAGTTAGACCTCTTATAAATATGCCATTTCGCATGAATCATCCCAAGCTTATACATCAACACAGTTATATTCGCCAATTCTAACAGTTACGTTAAAATTGCAAATATTTGATCAAATACGTATAAAAAAAATTATGCTCGCGGCCGCTGACCTCTAATAAACTGTTAAATTGGATACCCCAAACACTCGGAGGATAGCTTTCTTTTGATGGCATACCTTATTTCCCGCTTAGCCGTTTTATGGTCCACCCTCCGCGAAAACGGGGGATCCCACTAGACCTCTTGTCGAGTTGACTGAAAAACTGGCATAACCGGGATAACCCGGGGGGGGAGGGGGGTTGTACAGGATCCCGCTAGAAGTCCCGACAGATGTCGAGGCACGTGATCTAACAGAAAAACCATAGTTTAGCGCGATGAGGTTAATCTACTTCGGGAGAGATGCCCAATCGGGATTTGGCTCATCTCTCCCGAGCGAACGAGGTTCCCAACGAGAGTTTTGTTCATTCACCAAGTTTCTCGGTCTCTCTCGGGCCCACATACAAGACCAAGTCAAAAAATGTCGCGTCGGGCATCCGGAAACCGCCAATCCACTCGAGATCGAGTCGAAGCTGTTCTATTGGAGCTACAAGAACGCCGTATTGAGCGGGAACAAGACCTTAACCAGTACTCCAATGCACCTCTACATGAGGTGGAGAACGAAGACACCGACACGCCAATAATGGATCATTTCAGGGATCTTAGAGGCGCAGCAGCAATCGAAGACATGACGAACTTCTCTTTACGCGAGTTCAACGAGCTGTGGCTCACAGTCCGCGACCACGTTCGCATGAATTACAACGTAGGGCGAGGCAGGCGATCTGAGATTAAGCCCAAGGACGCATTCTTCATGACACTTGTGAAGCTGAAAGATGGAGGGACCTGGGACAGCAACGCCAAGCGTTTTCGGTTAGCGACAACGACCTTCACCGACGTTGTTACCAAGCTCATCAAAATGTTGGCCCCGAAAGTCTACGTCGACTACGGTGAGGAACGCTGCGATGAAGCAACAATGCGGAGAGCGTGCACAAGGAGAAACACTTTTAATAACAACCCATGCGCCTTGTATGCAGTGGACGTCACCTTTCAGCAAAGTTGGTGTCCGGGCGGAAGCATCCGTGAGAACGGCAAGTTCTACAGTGGCAAGCACCACCTGTACGGGCTCAAGGTCGAAGTGTCTGTGGACAAACGAGGATTCGCGATCAGTTGATCAGTTGCACACAGCACGAGCCTGGAGCCACACACGACATCACCATGTTCAAAGAGAACAAGGCCTTCCACCTTCAAAAGATACAAAAGCTGCCGGGGGATGAATCGCTGCCGGATGAAGGGCCTCTGGACGCCCATCCAAATAAATGGGCTATTCTAGCCGACAAAGGATACCAAGGGGCAGCTGATTATCTTCGCTGCATTATACCGAAGAAAGGCAACAACCTCAGTCGTGCAGACCAAAGCAACAACGACAAGATCTCGCACGACCGCGTGATTGTGGAGAATTACTTTGGGCGCCTCAACGTACTTTGGCGTATAACGGCCGACAAATATCGACTGGCGCGGGAGCTGTAGGACGATGTGTTTAGACTGTGTGTGGGCCTGACCAATGCCCACGTCTCTCACTGTCCTCTCCGGCGCGTGAATGGAGATTGGTACAGACGTTATCAAAACAAGCTCATCGAACTCGGCATCAAGCTCAAACAAAAACGCCGGCTGGCTCAAGAGAAGTACATGGCTAAGAAGAGATGGCGCCTCGCTTCCTCTTTGTCTGATTTAGGTGGGAAAGAGGATGCGAGTGAAGATACTCTCACGCAGCTTAGCGAAGCGTTTTGATCGCTGTCTAGGTCGCTGTCTAGGTCGTGTCCGAGATGCACGAGATAGCGGAAATGTTTCAAATTGACTTGATATTGGTTTGCCCTGAAAAGATCGAGAATCACGGGAAAAGCATGATTTACACCCGAATTGGTCGTTCTTTCATAGACGCTTCTGTCGCCCATGTGCTATACCATTTTATGCCAAGTTCAGTGATGTTTGGCTGGTTGCAAACTAACTAGTTATGTTACCTACTGTACTTTGAGAACCTCACTACTACATGTAGTCTACATTAAGTAGTTCTGTTGCTTAACAATCATCCTAGACAACAGAACTAACAACATGAACCAGCCGGATGCGTGATTTGCAGGCTAAGATTGCCTAATTGGAGACGAAAAAGGCTGTACACCAGAGCAAGGCCAAGCATGTGAAGAAGGCAGATGCTCAGCTACGTAATCAGATCCGCTCTCAAAATGAAGTGATCGCAAAGCTGCGGCATGAGAAAGAAGCGCTGCAGCGAGACAATAAAGAGCTCGGTGAAATTGCCAGCGACCTTCACCGCGAGCGCGACAAGGTGCAGGCTCAGTGTCAAGCTCTGCAGAAGCTACTGATTGCTGCTGCAAATGCGTGAGGGATTGGGCCAGCACCGTCTCGGTCTTCTTAGTTGATCAGCACGTCCAGCTTTACCACTCGCTCCTGTGCCAATGAGAGCGAAGGCTTCTTGCAGCTTCTGGCGCGTGACTTTCTCCATGTCCAGCGTCGCCAGCAGGTTCTCCGGCTGCAGGTCCAGCTTGTGCATTTGCAGCACCGCATCCAGCAGAGCTTTACACTGAATTCACACATCAGCATCAAGCAAAGAGCCTGCTTTTTCTTCTGCTGCAACGTTCTCCAAGATGAACCTCACCGCGTCAAGTGCCCCCACGCCTTCTGCGTCGTCGCAAGGAATTGAAATGCTAAATTTCAATTCCAGCAGTGAATCCGCACGCGGCTTGGTGAACCGGTCTTGTAGGCACCGCCATGTGGCTTCAGTAGTGAAACGTAGACATTTGGATAGGTTAACACCCCCCCCCTCCCCAGCGCGAGGCCTTCTGATTGCCGAAACCCCGTACACGTTATAATTTATCAGCAGGATGGGAGGGTATAGTTTATTCAATATATATGCTAACATGTATTGGTGAGAGCCGGGTCACAGTGTATCCTTGTCTCTCCTATCGTGCACCGGTTTGATAATCGTGTAACACGATTATCAAACCGGTACTACACGATTCGTGTATGCCAAATACACTCTAAGCACCTATAATGTGTCTCCAAGTACAAAAACTGCACAAAACCGCCGTGAGCCTTTCCATACATTAGTTGAAATTTAGGAACTGAAGGCAGATGGCTATCAGCAATGCATCGGTATATTGAAAGCAAGTAGCAAGCTAGCTGCAAGGTGTGCTGAAACAGATGCGTACCGGCTAGTTTGAGTAGTTGCGATGGCGCTTGCGGTGACTGCCACCACATCCTGGTTACATGGACAGCTCAGAAGATGCCTCGTCGCCAGAGGCTCGGGAAGATTTTCCAGGCTTGCGTGCGCGAATGTCCCCATGTCGTTTTCGCTCAACTTGGGGGCCAAATTGCCGTTACGCCTGGGGTTTGTGCCAGGTTGTAAGACAGGTTGCCTCTTCAACGTGACTCATATGCTTGATATGTTTGCACATGAAGACTCGCTACTCAGCAGGATTTCTTGAAAGGAGTTTCAGCTAGCGGTAACCGCTGTAAAATGTCGTTTCACTGTACCAACAGATCTTTGTACCGAGCAAACCTTACATACCCGCTGATGACACCTTCTGGTCGCCTCAGAGTATCCTTTGCGCATCAGCCAGCACGGCGCAGGTTTGATAGCAGTATGTCGTTGCTAAGCTGTATCGCACACAATAAGAATTGACAACATTGTACTAGACACGATAAGACAACGTTAAGTCAAATAAAAAAACATAGCGTGCCGGAAGACACGCTCTTCCTTCTCGAATACAAAACACATTCCTACATGACGATTCGCATAGGGTTGAACGTCGATCGCCACGGAAGAACCGCTTCATCAAATCCCATGACTGGGGTGAGATACAGTTGACCGGTAACGTCTCCTGCAGAAAATCGATGCCACGACGCAACTTCCAAGCGCGCTCACTGTGATCGCTGTCTGACTTCACATACTCACTTCAATAGGTGTCAGCGTCTCAAACCCAGCGGCGACGTTTCGGCGCGATCAAGTAGTTGTTCTATCCCCTGCTATTCATCATAGCAGTAACTAGTTGTAAGTGTGAAGTGAGCGCAAAGTTATACATCATACATACAAACCGGGATTGCTGGTCGCGGATGGGATCGAGGCACCAGTGGACGCTCTCGACGCAGAAGCTTCATCGTCCGTCACGTTCGGCGAAGTTGGAATCAGTCGCAGGGTTGGCGGATCGGTGGTGTTGCTCAGATTCAGGTCAAACTGTAGAATACATGATACGTCAATATAATAACGTGTATACGACAAGCCCATTCAGCAAAATATTTTGGTTTACCTTGATTTGCTTTCATTTTCTCAGCATCGCTGCTTGACCGGGTACGACTGTTGCCCTCGCTTCATGCTTCTGCACTTGCCTGTACTGCATTCTTTGATTTTGATTGTTCATCGGTCGCTTAGTTGCGAGCAATTATCATCTGCGAGTACGACTCTCGTTTCTTGTCTTTCTCGTGCTCCATTTACTACATCGATTCACATCGTCCTAGCATCAACCAACATATGCCAAACTCACCAAGCTCTAAGCGGTCCAGGAGCGCTTCTGCGTTCATGAAGAAATCGATGCTCGGTACATCTTTCTTATTCTTGTAGGGCTTGAAGTAGTGATGTCGATTGAGAGACCGGTCTGCCTCTTTGATTGCCAGCCGAGCTTCTTCAGTTCTTTCCAACGTGCTTGAAAATGCCGTTTGTGTTCGGGGTCTGCGTGCTTGCAGGCGGTTTCTGAAATGAGCGGACAATGAGTGGTGTAGAAAGAAACCTGCAATCCCAAATGGTGATGAGTCCTGCACCCATCATCTATCTGTTCCTCCTGATATTCTGGAAATACTAAAATCAAGACTTGCACAACTATGCTCGGATATGCGGGAACGATGGGGATACATGCCTAGCCCTTATTGGCTTCAAGTTTGTATTGATCAATACAAAAAAGACGTCTAAATTCCTTAACGTGTCTAATACAACTTAAGCTTTCTGCAGAAACGTGTCTAGTACAGCGGCTCGCGCTGGGGGTGTTAAAGTGTTAACCCCTTTCGCGGTAAAATGATACATTTGTCGCCCTTTTAGCATGTTCTCAAAACACGGTAAGAAAGCACGCCCTACAAGGGCGCATTTTGTGCCCTTTGAGCTTTAAAGCCTGTCGGCGCCATCGTCTTTTGTTTCTTCCAATCCAAATGGAGTGTACAGGAGTATGCGTAGAACCGGCTTGTAGTTTATTCTGCCATGTCGCCAGAGTCACCGGGGAACACATCATATTTTGATATCTTTCACCTACTCAGTACCATTCATCTCGACTATACAAAAACTAAGATATATGCATCCATTGAGCGGCCATGCGGTCATACTTAAATCAAAAGGCACGCACACTTTCAGATCACCATGCGGACCAGCTTTCTTGATTGGGAAGATAAACAGTTAGTGCAGATTGCACTCGAGTTCGAGAACGAAGGCATCAGGGTGACGCGGGGCTACGTCGCAAAGCGCATGGCAGAGTCAAAGCGGACAGCCACTCATCTCAAGCTGCGCTTCTCAGCTCTCAAGCATACTTATGGCAAGGTGATCAAGGACTTCCCGCGCTGCTTCTTCACCGAATCAGCGCCAGGGCGGCGCTTGCTGTCGTCGAGTGGGTGTTTACCACGCTGTGGAAGCGCTGGGAGTTAGCGCTCACTGCCAACTCTCCCTACATCGACTGAATGGGCACCAACGGAGATGAAGACAAGATGAAGTGGGAAGAAGGCGTCTGTGAGGAAGCTGCCGGCTGTCGCGCCTTCCGTGTCGCTGCTCAGGGTCGTCGAGAAGAAGTCCGTGGAGAAGGAGCTGGCTGACGCGCCGGAGGTGCAGTCTGCGTCGCTGCTTACGATCGTGAAAAATGGGTCTGTGGAGAAGGAGCTGGCTGACAGGCCGGGATTGCAATTCCTATCGCTGACCACGGCCGTGGGGAAGGAGTGTGTGGAGACCGAGCCGCGGGGGTTGCAGTTCGTGTCGCTGCCCACGACAATGGGGAAGGAGTATGTAGAGACCGAGACGCCGGGGTTGCAGTTCGTGTCGCTACCCAAGGCCTTGGGGAAGGAGTATGCGGAGACCGAGCCGGCTGACATGCCGGGGGTGCAGTTCGTGTCGCTGCCCACGGCCGTGAAGAAGGAGTCTGAGGAGAAGGAGCCAGCTGTCGTGCCCACGGTGCTGTCCGCGTCACTACTCACGACGCCTGCAGTGTTTAGCGCTCTGGCGACCATTTTCAGTGACATCACGGCTAGTAATATTCGCCAGGCGTCGGGGGGGGGAGGGGGGGGCAAGACAACGCGGGCGAGCTGCTTCCACCGGGTGTCGCCTCGATGCTAGCCGCGATGGGGCCACTGGCGAGGACGACGTCTTCATGGATGTCGGTGCCGGAATTGGCAATGTGTTGGCACAGGTTGCGCTAACAACCAAGGTAAAAATGTGCGTTGGTATTGGATGCGCAGCGAACTGTGCTCGCTCGCCGTACGACGCTTTCATCGTCACGCTGCGACTTACCCGCTACTGCGCAAAGGGATCATGGTGGCAGCCGATGTACGCGATGTTTTCCTTTCAGCTCAAGCTCCAACATCTGAAGCTACAATTGTTTTCGCCAATTCTTCCTATTTGAGAAATATGCTAAGCATGTGCTGGCTCGAGAACTTAGCGCAATGCCGAGAGTGCGCTCCATTCCATTTACTTCGCTGTTTTGTCCGAGGCACAGAGCTCTCTGCTCCCAGCCATTTTGCGCTCGTTGGAAGCTGGCCCACGAACTAAAGGTTGCGCGTAGTCGGAAGTCAGCTTTAACGGATCTATAGATTTACGTGAGGTCATGAAATTCCATACTGACTTGTACGTCCTTGGCCACCACGTTCAGCCTGGTGTCAATGGCAGCTCACCACCACGTCCAAGTCAGTGCCCAGCCACCAGTGTACAAGTGCAGCTCGACCACCACGTCGAAGTCAGTGTCCTGCCACAACGTCTAAGTCTGCATATCCACGCCAGGGTCTGGCCACCACGTCCACGACATTGTATAGGGGCAACTCAGCCGCCACAGCCACACCAGTGAGCAGCAGCAGCTCGGCCAGCACGTACAAAATATGTGTCAGGGAGCAGCTCGTCACATATCTAGGCCAGCAGCTATAGAACAATTTGACGTACGCTGGGGCTAACGTGGAATCAGGCAAATCGCATTTGCTAATATCGGTGCCAGTTGTAGTGCTCTATAGCCGAGCTAGCACTGATCCGCGGCGAATATTTCCTTTCACTGTGAAAAGTTTCTGGGGTAGATAAAACTTGTGAAATTTATCCCAGCAAGTTCACGACTGCTTTGGGCACATACAGGTTGATGGTGGTTGTTTGCTCACTTCTTGGCATAAGCACACCCCATGAGTGAGGCAGTATGTTGTCACCTCTGTCGGGTAGCGGTCTTTCCACCGGCGAACAATACACCTGCGTCGTTTCCTGCTCTTCTTGTCGTAAAGTTGCTTAGAGGGAACGGCAGTGCACCGCTGCAGAGAACTGGTGACGCTAGGGGTTGACTCTCGAGTAGGCGTAACGCTGTTGCCATCCACGGCCAAACGTTCGTCTAACATTCGTGCTCCGTAGATTATACGACCTTCACTCGGAGCTTCGGCCCACTTGCCATTCATGAGCTCACTAGCTAAATCCATAACAAATTGACGGTACGGGTCACGAGCGGTTGGGTCGGGTTTTGCCATTCGGCGCGTCAAATACGCGTTCGACCGTGCAATGTCGATCATGGACAACGCTAGCTTCTTGTGCCATGTTTTGTAAGAGTGACCATCAGCAATTGAAAACCTGCTTCGCATCTGATCCAATCTGTCCACGCCTTGCATGTACTGGTTGTACTCACCAACGCAGGTTGGAGCTGCAAACTCAGTCGACACATTGCCAACCATCCTAGTGACAGGTGTTATCGTCGATGCGTCAGCGTTCGTCACCACGTTGACGACGTCTCCGTCACACCAGGAGACAGCAATCATACTGCAATCACGGGAGATGGCCCGGCGGAGATCGCCGCGAGTACACTTGGTCTCATCGATGATCGTGTGACGGGGGAAGTGCTAGCTATTTGATTTGATGGTACCCCTAGCGTACAGGCCTTTGAGCTTGAGCTCCTGAAGCAGTTGTACCGATGTATAGTAATTGTCCATATTGACGATGCGTTCGGTGCCAAAAAATGGCCTCGCAACCACCAGCACGTGCTGTCGAATCTTTGACACCTTATCGAATTCGTCTCGCAGAGACTGTGCTTCTACTTGACCAACAACACCATCGAGTCGGTCTCCAACATCGCATCTTTTTCAGTGCAACTTGTAGTTCAGTGCAATCCATGTGAACGAGCAGCAGACAACGTAGAATCTGAAGTGATATTTTCCTGTTGGCTTCATTGGGTTGAATACAATCAAGTGTCTTCCTTGTCGCGACCTGCAGGCAATACTTGCTTCATCCAGAGCCACATTTCTACCAACATTGATGTATAGGCTGCCAGTCACTTTCAGCAAATTCAGCAGCGGTCTGACACGGCAGCAGCATCCTGATTCAGCGTAGTTGGTAATGTGTTGAAACTGAGACAGCGTCGCAGCCGTTTGTACCGATTTAGCGTCATCACACTGTCCAACGAGACAGATCTGCCGCCAAATATCATGTCTTCTGGTTGCTGACCCCAGTAGTTTGCATACTCGACTTTGTCGTTTAGAGCCATGTATAACATGATGCCTAGTAAAGCCATCAGCTCCGAGAGCGAGAACGGTGTTGAAATCTTGATGTCGTAAGCAACAGCGTATTTGTTGGTCTGAAACAACACTTGACGCCAGAAGTATAAAGGCAAGTACGCAAAAAAGCTGGACGTGGCCGAGTGTTCAAACAGGTGCTTGTATTCAGGCAGCAGCAATGTCGTGTGTGAGCCGTCAGCGCACTGGTAGAGGTCGCTCGGTGCGTCGACGTTTCCTGTAGGCTCAAATCGCAAGCTTTGAATGGCCTCGACCTCTTCTAGACTTGGTGAAAGCAAGACACCAGGATCATATTCTTCGTAATTCTCCATAACTTGCAGGTTGCCATCATCATCCACATCAATGTCATCATCAGCATGATTCGTAACCAATTCTTACCAGTCGGGGTTGCCTTTCAATCGGGTAAGTGATTCGTAATTGTCGATGCCACGTTGAGCACAGCCAACATTAACATGCTCAACCGCGTTCTGGAACTGGGTGTCAAGCCAGCGAATTTCGAACAGGGAGGCAAACTTGCCTCGCATTGGCCGCCGACAGATACACCCAACAATGTATGCTGTCCCGATAGGGCGATAGAGTTTGGATTTCATCCAGCTCTCTCGCTCCGGGGTGAATGTCACTAACTTGTCCATGTACACATGTTGCAACATCACTGGGGGCATCCGATTTGCTGACGTTCGACGTGACGGGTCAGGCGACTGGAGTGTTGTGTCAACGGAAGCTTGGGGCGACTCAGGAACTATATCTGTCGCGACCCCACGGCGGCCACCGCCGCGGCCTGCACTGCGTCCACGACCTCGTCCTCGCTGAGCTCTGGGTCCTGGGGAGCGGATGGCTCTGGCACCACCTAGCTCATGCCCGTCATCGCCGCGCACTGCTTGCTCACTGCCTTGGCCTTGGTCGCCACCAGTCGCTGCGGCTTCTTCACCTACTACAAGATTGAGGGTTAGCACACGGACA
>JAHQIV010001163.1:0-13413 GCA_030463285.1 Phytophthora europaea
ACATCATCAAGTCCTGGGGCAAGTTCAAGGCCTTCCTGACCCGCTCCAACTTCACGTACGCCGTGAACGACCTGAACGAGACCGAGATCTCGTCGCTCAAGACCGGCATGCAGTCGAATTCCACGTGTGGCTACGAGCTGCAGCGGCTCACGGACCGCACGTGGCGCACCATTGCCGAGATGAAGCAGGAGAAGCCGGACATCTCCACGGACGCCCTGCGCGTGGCCGTGTACAAGTCGGACTTGATGCTGCGCGACATCCCCACGGTCACCAACAACTGCATGGACCAAATGATCCTCGAGTCGGACGAGGCCACGGCCTACAAGACGCGCGACACGCTGCGCAAGACGTACGGCGTGATCGTGGACGACCTGATCGACAAGGGCCGGAGCGACAACGGCACGTCGCTGACCGCCAAGCAGTACACGCGCGTGGTGGCGGACAAGGTCTTGATGACGATCGCCACGCTCTTCTACATCGACCTCACGCGTATCTCGGGCATGTTGTCCGAGTATATCCAGACGATCTGCGGCCCCACGCAGCTCGTGGGCGAGATCGACGACGGCACGGACGCCAACACCCTCGGCCTGCGGATCGTCGGAGCCGCCTTCAAAGACAGCACGAGCTCGTGGAAGCGCAGGGGCGACGGCGTGGTCCGGATCACCTTCGTGAGCACCGACACCAAGGACGTGACGGTCAACATCATCTCGGGCGGCGACAAGTTCGACGAGAAGGAAGTCCCCGCCGGGAGGACCGTGACTTGGACGTCCAACGTGACGGCGTTGGGCGGCAGGACGCTGTACCTTGATCGCTGGCGGCCCGGGTTCCTGGGTCTGCCTGGAACCGGCGGTGGGTCGCTGAAACTCTGGGTGCCTCGCGCGAGCGAAGGCGGCCACTTGGAACTCACCGCGCAGCTCAACGTGAGCTAGATAGAGAACTACGATAGACTAGTGTAGTAAAGTGCCGAGCTAAGCAAATTAATTAATGGTAACGACTGAGTGAATTCGGACGAGCGCAAGCAGAAGTTGCGTGCCTTTAGTGCCGCAAAGGTACCAACCCTCGTGAATTACCTACCAGAGCCATGGCCTCTGAACGAGGCGCGTGCCTGGAGAGAGAGACGGTCGGCGCGTGCGGCAGCGTTGAGAAGGTGTACGCAATACATGTATTAATGCATGTACTGGTACACAGGTACGGTAGTTCAGTACACCACCGTAATCGGCGCGGGCGATCTAATCCATCGATCGGTCTCTGCACGTCCCGCATCGCCTCAGATTGGCATCGGGGCGTGTGGCTTTCGCCAATAAGCAGCTCGGTGATAGCTTCAGGATCGTGAGCACCCGTCGTCGGACAGAAGGCAGACGGTTGGTCCCAGAAGTGTCTTCGAACACCAAATTGGGGGCGGGCTGGGCTATCCACGATATGCGCCGGACAAACCTGTCGACAATCACCTCGCTGCAAAGAGACATGCTGTAGATAGGATAGCAGGCAGCGTTGGAGCTTTGGACGCGAGATGCTGAATAAATACTGCACATGTTGCCGATGGATGGATGAATGAATAGTTGGCGCTTGAGCTGAGACGAGGGCTTTGCCTCGTCGTATTGCGTCTGTCTGCGCACCGTCTGGTTAGGACCGCGCTGTATCGCGAAAGATACTTTGAAGTCTCTGGTCGGCTTTGGCAGCTCCGTACCACTCGAAAGCAATCGCTGCCACTGTAGATATACTGCATCTCTAACGTTTGAAAGCTCAATTTTGAGTGTATTTTTTGTTTGTGTGTGCTGCATTCCTGCAGTGGATTAGCTGCAGCTTTAGTCGAAGCATAATCCCATGAATTATCTTAACCAGGAAGATCAGACTGGAGTGACACCGACCTTTTGTCTGGCTCAGCACGCCCGGAACAGGGAGAGAGGTTATCTACATGTACATGTTACTTGTGCGACCGGAGCGGACCAGGAGAAGTTCTGCCAGAACGGGACGAGTCCGACCAGCACTTGCCAGACCAACGGTACCGGTACATGAAGCAACGCAAGCTCGGTGGTGACGCGATTGGTGGATGGCACGAGCGCCGCCGGGTGTACAGAGCTGTACACTACATGTATCGTGTCGAGATTTGACACGGAAGTACGGTTTCGAGGCCGGACGCAGCTGGAATCCATCGTGACGCCCTCACGTCCGCGGTGACACTGCTGTAAGTGCAGCGCCCTTTTACGCTAAAACTTGGTTCAAACCCTCGCACGCATTGAGAAGCGAGTTGTCTACTGCTGAAGTGCAGCGCCCTTTTACGCTAAAACTTGGTTCAAACCCTCGCACGCATTGAGAAGCGAGTTGTCTATAGACTTGTCCTGGCTCGCAATGGGGAGTGGTTCCTGCAACCTTAACCTATGGTCGTTTTAACGAATCTGAGACATGTATGGTTGCTGTACGAAGGTTTCAAAAATTTCAGAAGAATATATTTCTCTAAATTACCATTTTCGATTAAATACGTATTTCGTAGCGTACAAAGCCTACTTAATACGATTTTACTAAGTTCGCTGTTTTGAGAGCCGTTCATTTCCAGAATCGCTCGACGGGGAGGATCCATACACCGGACCAGCGGAGCTTGGACGCGTACGGCGCGGAGAGCGCGAGAACAGCGGCGGAGAGGCGTCCTACACGCTACGCGTTATCGAGGGGGGCCATGGCTGAAGCAGAGAGTGGCACGTCGGCCGGTAAGATGATCCCTGCTTGGTTATATCGAAGCGTGCGAAATTTGACTTTTTTGAGTATGTATTATGTGCGAAGCACCCCAAAACGGAAGCGGACCGAGCTAAACTACATGTATGCCACGCTTGGCATCGAGCAGGACGACAGCAGCGACGACGACTTTATTCCAGATGACGCGGACGAGGCTGGAGACGACGATCAAGTTTCTGACGATTCAGAAGAATCGCCAAATCTGGGTACGCCTGCATCTGCTTGTTTGATCCGAACGTGGAAAGTTACTGATGTCCTTATGACTAGGTCGCAAAGGGAAGATGCAGGCAACCAAAGGCGGCAAGTCGAGCGGAAACTTGTCCGGTATTGTTGCTATTGTTGCATTAACCGTATGGTTGCGGTACGAAACAAGGGACCTGATATCACTTGTTATTGTTGCTTTTGGCAGCTGTCCGGGACGCCAACCGGCAACAAACATCTCCGAAGCGACGGATTTCTCCACATGAGCTGTTACCCTAAAAAAAACGCAGAGTGGTGTTGGAGGACGAAACTTCCAGAGGCAATGACAGCGCAAACGGAGACAATGACCGCGGTCCAACTGCTTCGACGCGCTCGGATTACACGCCTCGTAAACGTACCAGCCAGCACCTGAAAGAAATGGATGCTATGCGTGCAAACGGCGATGAAATTGTTAACGTCGTCCCTCCTTTTACATCCCGCTCGATCGCGAACTGGAAGGAGTTTGCGGCCCTTTTCAAGACTTACACGGAGCAAAACAATATTAAGTTTCGAGTCCGCAGCTCGGAAACGACGGTTGGTATGTGTACTTAATTGTATTTTGTTGACTATGGCTTAACACGATTGGAGTTTTGTCACTCATGACGACTCAATACCGACCGATTTGCTATGGGCACACAAGATATTTCGCTGCACCCACGGCGTTTCGCAGAGTTCCCGTTCAAAAGGCGACTGCAACCGCAAAACTCGTTACTGTGGATGCAGTGCTCGGTTCACTGCAGTTGTGACTCCGACAGATGACGATGAATTTATGATCAAAATCATCAACGAGGTACGCTAATGTTGCTGTACGTTTACCGTGCTATTCTATCTTTGAACTTTTGTGACTAGACCATACCCATTCACACCCTACGACTAGTGCTTTCTACGTTACTGTGATTAGCGAACGATAACGTAAACGTTTTGCCGTTTTCGTTAAAAATCCAACGTAAAGATACCGTTATGCAAGGAATCTTCACTGACGCTGAAGAAGATCAGTTTGGACATTCGCCATGAGATCGCCATGCTCACCTCCAGTGTCTCGAGAGCTTCCCGACAACCTACAACACGCAGCAATACCAAGCCACAGCGTGCAACCTCGTGACGAACGGGTTATGTTTGGATCTGCGCCCCCAAAGTTTCTCTAAAGTGATCGCGCACAGCAGTATGAAGAATATCTGGCTCCGCGTTCATGATACAGCGAGGAGCCACCGACACTGATGTCTTCCCTTTTGAGCCCACCGATTCGTACCAGACTCATGTTTGACGATGACGCCCGGAGTGTTCAGGAAAGGTCTTCAATTTCCCGTCAGCCTACGGGGCTAACGTTGGACCGTGACGCCGAGGCCAAATCTAGGATGTACTCTTGTTTTGCTTCCAGCCCTCCTACTATCCCTGTAGGAGCGATGGCGAGTGCTGCGCCAGGCAAGCGTAAAGCTGCTGCTCCCCAACGCAAGACTGTCAAACGATGCGCATATTCAGCTGGAAGTGACCAGCAATACGTCGGTGCCACGACCCCTGCTAGTTCGCAGCGACGACGATCCCCAAGAATCGTTAGGGGCTCCTACAGCGGATCCCAAAAGGATCATATTGGAAGTACCTCGAGTCGTGCAGATCGAGACAGTCGTGGTAAAAAAAACCGCCGTTCGCAGCAGAAATCTCGCTCACCTGTTATCGCATTTCCTTTTGCGCAAGCAAATAACGGCGTTGGTATCGAACAAGATGCTTCTCCATCTCGTGTCACGTTCAACATTCGTAAGATGCGCAAATCACAGCAATGGATGTTCATCAAACTAGTGTGCAAGGACAAGCTCATCAAAATAGACAAAGACAAACTTCGCTCCGAGGACACGAGGTGTGCATTTTGTACGAAGTGCAATGCGGAAATCAAGTTTGAGAAGTCTTCGACTGCCTATGTCACCAAGCACATGGAAAAGTTCCATTGCAAAGAGCTGAAAGCTGCCGTGGAAGCAGTTGCCGCTCGAAAACAAATTGAAAGCCAGGTTCTTGTTCATAACGAAATCAAGGATCTGTCTGACCGGACCACAGTTCAACCGCCAGCTACGGCCGAAGAGCAAGCTTGAGGTATGCGTTGGTCACTGTTTGGATAGCAAAGTCCATGCGCCCATTCAATATCATGAATGACAAGTATTTTCGGAAGTACGCTCGCTTTTTGAACTCTGTACAAGGGCATCTCAAAACGATCAAGCCTTGGAAGGCACGTGCAAATGTGGAGATCGGCGCTGCTGAACTTCCTGAAAAGCTCAAGGAAGAAATCGCAGTTAATTGTGATTATTATACTGCTTCAGCAGATATATGGACGTCTAGAAGTAAGCACGCATTCATTTCGTTCACTCCTCATTATTTGAGCACAAACTTCGACCTGAAGAACTGGGTACTGGAGATTAGGTTACTACTGGGGAAGCATGATGGACGTCGCATTGCAAGCTGCTTGGAGAAAATTATAATGTGGTGGGGTCTTCCGAAAGAAACATGAGTGCTCTTTCTCCGAGATGGTGCTTCGAATGGCCTAAAGGCATGTGATATATTGGATATGAAGTCGATGGATTGCCTTGCGCACCTTCTTCACCTCATTGTGGGCGCCGGAATCACGAAAAAGAAAGCCGACAAGTCTGCAAAAGCCATGATGTCAGCCGCAAAAACCGATAAAGATTTTGATGCTGCTCTGGAGCAAAACGCATGCGAAGCTGTAGATGCCTTTATAGCAGAATCTTGTGAGACGTCACGGGCGGACCTGGACAAGTTACGCTCAACAATCGATAAATTTCGGAAGCTGGCCAACTTTTTCAGCCACTCAATCAAAGCACTCGATTGCTTGAGAGATCTTCAAGGCAAGCCCAAAGCGCTTCTCCCCCATACTGACTGCTCGACACGTTGGAATAGTACGTACGCTATGCTGCTGCGAATGATAGAGATTCGGAGCTCTCTTGACGCATTTTTCAAGTACGCTGCCCAAACCGGCGAGTTTTTGTACTCAACAGCTGAACATTGGCTTACTATCTGGTGCTTAGTGATTCTACTGAAGACCTTTGCGGACGCAACGGATGGGTTGGGTGGACAAAAGTATCCTACACTCGTTATAGCTGTTCCCGTTCGTCGTTCGGTTCAAAGAAAGCGAACAACGCCAACATGTTTGATCCAATTATTCGATCTGTCGGAGATGAGGATTACAAGTATCGTGTCGCGACGCTGATGCATTCAGTCCGAAAAACTTACATCAAGCTGTTTGTCGAGAAATTGAAAAGCAAGCTACCAGAAGAGTTGCTGTGGATTTCAGCGTTGGACCCCAGATCGGCAGAGCTCAGGTACGTAAGCCAGGACGAGGCGTCTCTTGCGAGAACGCACCTTAAATTTGCTGTTCTTCAGATGGCCAAGGAGATGAGCGAGAATAAAGACCATGACGTTAGACATGGACGGGTTTCCAATCGGTCGACGCCGCAGTCAAGTGCCAGAAAAGAAAATCTGGCCTGGTTGACAGATGTGTTTTCTGGAGGTTTGGACGAATGTGAAACAGAAGAGCTCACCATGGCTGATGAAAAGCTGAAAGAAAAGTGCGAGTCCGAGTTAACCCTCTATTTTAGCGATGCCCACGGTACTCCTGTCACGACAAACCCATAAAAATGGTGGACAAAGGACAGAAGAAACACGTTTCCCATTTTGGCGTCTCTCGCACGCAAGTGGCTAGGTTGCATTGCAACTTCAGTACCGTCCGAGCGGGCATTCTCGAAAAGTGGGAACGTTGTCACCACAAAGCGCTGTTCATTAGATCCAGAAATTGTCCGCGATATCATGTTTGTCAGCGAGAATTACGAGGAGAAAGATGACTACTTATCAAGCGAAGAAAGTGAAAACAGTGACGAAGATGATGATCAGTTTCATAGCAGCTACTGTCAATAATTGATACAACGCGAAGCTAACCAAGACAAATGCTTTCAGTTTGAATGGAAGCACCCAACAATTAACTCCTCAGTATATGCTTGGTTTTCAATATGTACTGTAAGCTTATGTTTTCAACTCTCATGACAAACTTATCTGTACGCGGCTGGTCGATTTTCCACACAGACAGAGCTCGACTATTATCCACGAAAAATCGATCCCCGCGAGTTGGCCACATACAAGCATCATCGCCATACCATGCACACCAAGTACGGCAATGCTCTAGCGAAACTCAAACGCAGTCTATGTGGACAGCTGTATACGAATTAGGATAACTACAAAAATTTAGTTTTGCTGAGTAGCGATTGCAGTTCATTTCACTGTTACGCTTAGTAGAATCGTATGCGTGTGGTGCTTGATGCGTTCATCCTCAGCCGAATATTTGGCAACTGGGGGGGGGGGCAAATTCCATGCGTTCCTGGGCGACAGCATCCGGGCGATGTTCATCGCTTCAAATGAAGAGTCCTATCGATCCATCAGCGCCTCTAGCTCAGCTTCAGCTACCCGTCGTTAATTCTCACGTCGTTCATGTACTCTTTGGACTGCCTGGGCACCACAAGCTGGCTACGAGCTTGACGCTCCTGCTGAGCAGCCATTCCTTCACGCTATGCTTGTATCCCCATTTACTTTGTAAGCGCCACTCACTGCTAGCAGAGACGATCCTGCCAGCAATATACACATTGTTAGCGACGAATTCATGCTGAGAACTACCTGATGGTCGACACTGATGAGACGTACGAATTCCGCCATTTCCGTGTGTGAGCGTCGCTGGTGGTACGGGTACGAGCTGTCGCGACTAACTGCCCATATACTGCTTGATCCTAGCTGACTGCAAGCTGAAACAACAGCCGTAGCGTTTGTGGCAGATGTCGGAGAGTTGCGACGCGGACGGTTGAAGACCTCCGGATAGCCTGTGTGGATTTCCAGAAGCTGCATCCACCCGTGCATTAGTCCTCCGCGTCGACGCGTCGCCTCTCCATTTCTTTCGCCTGGAATTCAAAGTCAATAGCCATGTGATCGAGTAGACTAACTCAACAGCAAGAACGCAGTCTGCCTCACTCAGATGTGGCATTATTCGTCTATCGACGCAGCTTTACGTACCATGATGATTGCTTGGCGTGCTGCTGTCAGTCTCGCGCAGGCATAGAAGAAAACGTGCTGGTGCAATTATCAACCAATGAAACGTGCACTATCATTTTTAACCAATCGTTATGAGTTATTCGTTATCGTTCGCTATCTTACGTAAAAAGGCAGTTAACGTTACTTTTGTCGCTGACCATATAACAGTAAACGTAGAAAGCACTACCTACGACTGCGTCTCAAGCTTCGTCATACCTGACAACTAAGACGCTACCGCTGGATGAACAAGACCGGGAAGATGTGAAAACTTTGGCGGACGCACGAGTTTCTTCCAAGCATATCACAAACTTCTTGAATGAGCGAATTGGTGGGTAAAGCGAGCTTCTATTTTTAGTGGTATTTGATTTAACACGTTTCTTTGGATCGCTTTCCTTGCTTTAATTTTCGATGCGTTACGGTGCAAAGTTACACCCCAACAGACCCGCAACCTCATCCGCAGCATCATGGGGAATGATTCCGCAGAAAAGCGCTTGAAGATCATGCTGCATGCTCTTCGTCACTTGAACAACAGCGATGTTCTCGTACTGCAAGACGAATTGGGACTGACAACCGCGATTGTAATGCAGACTAAAGTGCAGAAGATTATGTTCGACCACAGGGGCAAGATATTGGCGATGGACTTCACGCATGGCACAAATAATCTGGGTTATCACTTGGGTGCGTATAGAGTTTCTTCTAGCAACTTTATTGATATTCGTATAGCGACCTTATTTACCATACAGCAACGTCACTTTGCTAACACGGCTCCATTTTGCTATTGTGCTATTCAGGAAGTTTGGTCGTCACAACAGCTACGGGCAGAGGGTTCCCTGTCTTTGATTTCGTTTGTCTCAACGAGCAGGCCCTGACAGTGTCAACGATATTAAATTACTTCAAGGAGAAGAATCCACGTTGGAGGCGAATTGAGTCTGTCGTGATTGATAAGGATTACGTGGAGTGGAGCGTGCTCAAAGAAGTGTTTCCAAGAGCCAAGATACTTTTGTGTCAATTTCACGCGATCAGTTACTGGAAGAAGGTAATGAGGCGTCCCTTATTTCGCCTGAAAGTTTCCCAGTGTGAGGATTTGCTGGTGTTGATGACAAATTTGCTTTACAGGTATGCATGCTTCCGCTTGGAGGGTTATAGACACTAATCTAGCCTATATCTAACGTGTTATCTGTGTGTTTGATTAGTACATCTCGTCTATGGTACAAATTTCACTATGATGCGTTGCGTCAATACTGTAAGACCCCGAAACGCCAAGCATTCTTTGATTATTTCGATAAAAACTGGGATTCCTGTCGGGATATGTGGGCAATTTTGCTAGAGGAAAAGTCTTCACCGCGGGCAATACCACCACGAACAGCGTCGAGTCGAACTGGAACCAAGTGAAGATGCTGCTAGGGCACAAGACGAGAATTGGCAAGACTATCGCTGGCCTGTTGCAGCATCAAATCACGGTGGTGCAGAAGATCGTTTTGACTATTGGACAAAAGCACTCAACATCGCGCGTGCCCAAGACCGTGCCTAAGTTCTTAAGAGCTGTTGCAACTAGGTTGTCTGCTGATACCGCGCTCAACCTGGACGAGGATGTCGCGGAGTGCTTGGTTGCGACGCTGTTGATGAACTACCCAGATCTGCTACTGTTCGCCGAGACGAGCGGACTTGTCAACAGGATACGCGAGGCCATGGCGGCACGATCCATCGGAGAAGCGGAAGTGTTAGCTTGTAGCGCTGCTATTCGTCTCGCCTTCGATCCCCCAGAGAAGACTCCTCCTCCTGAAGAAACCAGCGAAAAAATGATATTTTTGCGAAAGTGAAAAAGCAGTGGGAACGCTTTGTCAATTTGATGGTGAATGCGTCGTGCAAGCGAGTTGCAGGAAGTGTTTCAAGCTGGAAAGTTCACTGCAACAACGAAACTTTCCTGTGCCACGACATTGATTGGACATGCACCTGCATATTTAACAAAAGTCATCGCCTACCATGTCGCCACATCATGCACTTGGGTGAATTCGGGCACAATTTTAAAGTACTTCCTGCTATTACGGTCCATGATCGGTGGAGTACATACACCGCATTGGATGTGAAACGAGAGCTTGCAGCAGCGGCCGACTTACTGAAGTCCATTGTACAAATTTCCAAGTTAAAGTCGCCGAAGATAAAGTTGCCCGATGACGAACACGCAGATGAACGGATTAGTGATCAGGAAGTAGCTCCCACACAGGCTAGGAAAGCGAAAGAGGTCGTATACGTCCGCTTGTACCGGAAAGAACGTAGTTTTGTCGTCGTCAGAAAAAGTATTTCTATGCAAAAGCGTGCTGGAGCCACTACTCGAGCATTTGTCGTGCTTATCAAGTGCAGACTTTTATCAAGAGCTAGCTGCATGGAGAGATACGGTGGATGTTGGCCTAAATCGTTCTAATGCTGATGAAAACAAGCGTGACGATACGGAAAACGATGTCGACAGTGATGACGAGAGTGAAGAGGGCGTCTTCTCTCCTCTGGATCCTTCGGACGCAATGGAGACAGTGAAGCTTATGGATGAGCTGGAAAATTATGTGCCTGCCATGGATGGCTGTACAAATGGTGATAACGAATCCGAGTCAGAAGACAAGGCTCCACCTACGCGAATCTCAGCACTACAAGAAGATATTCGTCCATCTCCACGTCCACCTTCCAATGCAGATCTCGACAAGAAGGGTAGCGACGCCGGCGCGTACAGTAAGGAAGAAATCAAGTCTGAGGAGCAGACACCTGCCACCCCAATCCGCGCAGTTGATATTATCAACATCTCAAAGCCAAAACGTCGAGGAAATTCAAGGGTGACGACAAAACAACTCAGGCAAACGACACTGACGTCGGGGCCGCAACGCCTTGCTGTTCACAAGTATCAAAGTGGGCTTACCGTGACGTTAGATCAACTACTAATTTGGGCACGAAATACTGCCAATTTAAAGTTTGAGGCGGAGATGCTAGACAAGTATCCGGTCCAATTTGAAGACGCTTATTTGAGAGGACGCAGCATCGAGTGCAATTGGGAAGCAATGCGGCGGACTACATGCACTCTTTCGTAATTCTAGTGGATCTTACACGCTCACTCCAGGCAGCGATCACGACAGAAAGAAAAGAACAGCGCAGCCCACCAGAGCTTGTAGACAGTGTGAAAGCGCAAGGGTTTGTGCTCGATGTGGTCGCTACAATCGACCCAAAGCTTTGGAAGGTCAGCGGGTATGGTTGCTTTACCCTAAGGTTGTTTTATAATGTTGCTATAATATGGTCGGTTTAATTATATGTGCTGTTTGCAGGCAATTCGTGGGTGCTTTGACGGGTTTCCATGGCATCAAGACCAAGTGGCACATGTGGGTTGAAGATCGGAAGTGGCTGGAGCAAGATTGGCGGAGGGTCGCATCGAATGTGAGCCTCTTTGCCGTCCAGACAAATACTACAGGCATGTCTGTAGATGCTGCTTGCCAAAGACACCGCGTTCTGGCCAACGAAGCGATTAGCAAGTTTGCTTCAAGCAGACTGCGCACGGAGTTCATCCCACAGTCGGGAGGCGGGACCATCACCTTTGAAAACATGGTTGGTGGACTGTGTCGAGGGTGGCTTAACGATAGCCACGTCGACTTCTGCTCGTGACACTTGGAAGCATGGAGAGAGGCATTCACGTGATCTCATCGATGATGTGGAATATTGGGTGGCCAAGTACACCGAAAGTTGCACTTGGAGATATCAAATTTGTTCTTCACCCTGTAAATCTGGACGCGAGCCATTGGGCGATAATCATCATTCGGCTCCAAAATTCGGGCACGGTTTTGCTGGCACAAGTTTACATGTACGAGCCTCTACTTAATGAGTGCTACCATGATAGAATGCGCACAGTTTGGGAGGGCATACCAAAGGTCAAGAACGAAGGAGGAAAAGAAGGACTTCGGGGAAACCTGAAACGATGGCACGCAGCTTCCCTGCCTAATGTGAAACTTTTATTTCAGAAGGTTGAGTGGGTGTTCGCCCCTCAACAACCGGATTCAGCGAGTTGTGGCGTTTTGATCGTAGCCCAGGCGCACAATTACATCACTGGAAACCTTAAGCAGCAGAAGTATACAGTCTCTAAGATCGACGTCAAGGTCATGCGCTTGCGCATGCTATGGGTCATTACCCACCCTTCCAAAGAGAGAGCTATCTCCAAATCTGACGCTGCTACAAGTGCAATTCTCCAGAAGCTTAAAATTAGAACTGGATTAAATGGATTTACCTGCATTAAACTTTCAATACAGGTCGTGTCCATTGCATTACACTTTCAGCTTGTTGACAGCCATCTCCAGCAACACTCCAAACGAAAGGTCGTTATCATGGTCGGCCCTCCCTTCGTGTAATTCTGCTTCCAACTCGTAAATGCGCTCTTGTTCCTCTTCAAACCGGTCTTGTAACTCCAGCTGAACTGCCAAGATCTCACCCAAGCTGCGTTGTATCTTCTCCAGCATGTCTCTCAACTTGTCCAGTTCGCCCATGCGCGCGCGCACCAGTTCACTTGCCAGCGTTCTGTGGTTCATTGCACCGCAAGATCTTCGTGGGGGATAATAAAAATCGCGAAGTGTGAAATCCGTGTGTCGTACGTATTTTGTGGTGTTCCACAGAAATCTGTGTCGACCACATCGATATAGCTTCTCTAAATATAGACATTCCTTGTGACGGAGGCCACGTGGCTTTGGACATTTAAAATAGGGGAAATTCCGGAAGGTGATACAAAATGAATATTTCATCAAAAGGTGATACAAAATGTTTTAAACACATTTTTACGCTGTAACCTTTGGTTACGTGCGATAATAAAATTGGGTCCGCAAATCTAATTATAGACACATCTAGCTGGTAGGTTTCTGTATCGAATCACTTGAACTCTTGCCACATCAATGGCACACGCCTCTCGACTCAACGACGCGGAGCCCAGCCTGGTGGACCTGAAAGCCGAACGATGGGATTAATCCCATTCGACTTATCCGAACGACTATCGGGCAACCCTGGGTGGTGGCACGTTATCCACCCAGAATCACCCAGCCTGATCTTATTGAGACTCACACGAAGGCGTAGCGGGCTGCACCAAGCCCTTGATTATGTCTCAGATCCGTCTAAGTACTCATACACGACAATTACCTCAAGCAATCGACTGTTGTGGGGCTTGAACCCACACTACCTCGAATGGATAGGCTCCACTCAAACCACTCCACCACGATGCATGAAAATCTGCGAAGCAAAAGAAAGCAACCTCGGATACTTCAAAGGGTACTCGGCATACTGTAAATATGTACCCGTTGCGTAACTATCCGTAAAAATGTGTTTAAAACATTTTGTATCACCTTTTGATGAAATATT